>JAMBUN010000010.1:0-111981 GCA_030271035.1 Microascus cirrosus
GACTGTATTATCGTAGCATCAAGAAGGGTTGAAAAATCGGGTTGAGATGAAGGTCTGTTTTTTTGTGGTTGGTTTTTGGGGTGGGCGCAATGGGGGGGTGGGCGCAAAGTGGGGGAGGGACGTTACTTCTCTGGATGTAGTCACGCGCCCAATCTGGGTGCAATTAGAATAAAAGTGGGTTGGCCCCCGCACATCCAGAATCCATGATTGTAAACGGAACTAAATCTTACAGTAGCCCAGTGTTAATACATTATAATATGCCACACTACTAATACACGATACATCTGGCAGTGAAGCCGCACAAGGATAACCCCAACGCGCTATACGCCCGTCCTTACTACCCAGGACTTGCTCCGGTTGGAGACTGGTGTGATGGGACTCGTCCTCGAAACCGGGCTTGCATCCAAATCGTAAATAGACTCAGCGGTAGCAACAACCTTTAAATCAAGCACCGGCCACAACTTTTCGTCCGTCGTCGGCACGTCGGCAACGCCAGGCTGCCACTTTTCGACACCGACGGCACCATACGCGAGCCGCTGGAGCTGCAAGACCCCATCGAAGACCCACGTCAACGCCTTGTCTTCGTTCTTGCCGGATAAGCGGCGCAAGATGCCTGTGACAGGCTCAATGAAGCCGCCGACGGCAATTATAACAACGCCAATGGATAGGATAAGGACGATGGCAAGGAAGTTGAAGTTTCGGACGCCCTGGGCGTTGCGGATTCGTTGATTTTTGCACGAGGTAAGCCACGGCTCGTCGGTGATGGTTTTGAAGTATGGCTCGAGGGTGGGGTCTTTCTGCAGCGTCGAAAACTGCACGGCATCAGACTGGAGTAGGTACAGGGCCATGGCGAACCACCTCCTTACTTCATGACGCCACTGGTCAACGGGGAGGATGTTGTACTGCTCGCCGTAAAGAACCGTCTTGCCCGCCATGACGATGTCGCCCGGTGCAAACTCGACGACCTGGTTAAGGTCCTGACGTAGTAGATTAATCGCCACGCGTAGCGCTGTACCATTCTGGCGCTCGTTCAAAGAGAGCGCGTTAAGGATGGGGAATAGGTCGTCGGCGGGAGCGAATTTCCTACACTCGTTGAGGGACGGCGCATTTGGGTTGCAGAGCTCATGCTCTTCGATACAGGTGAGCACCTTGACAGGGCTCCCCGCCGGATCTATTCGAAATATGGGGTCGCTTGTAGGCATGACGTTGGTGACATTGTTGGTCATCACGAAGAAGATGGAGGCCGAGTTGTTGGCTTCGGTGGGGGGTTCGATTATACTGCTGTTGGCCGCCCACTGGAAATCGCCAACCGCAAGAGAGGCGGAATCATAGCCTGCCGACCTAAGGACGTTGTTAGCGTTTACATGCCATGCTACCCTCATGGCTTGAGGTCAATGTCCTACGATATTTGATAGTTGTCGGCCGTGCGTTGGCTGTCGGCATACTCAAAAGTCGCCTCAGTGTCGGGAGTGCCCGTAAAGGGCCCGTACATGAAGTTCAGCCCATCTGACGTTTCTATAGTGCGATCGTTCTGCATAGGAGAGCATCTTGCCGTCCGCTTATAAACAATTGAGTCGTCGGCATTCGCATTAATACCGAGGTGCTTGTTAGAGTCCACTGTCGCTACTATCCGGACTGGAACACTGTCGGTGGAAATGCATAACGTCGGGTCGACAAAGGGACAAACGTCGTCTTCTTCCTCGATATCTATAACAGGTACGGGGAAGGTGGAACATTCAGGCGAATTGACAACAGCACCTTCGGAGTAGCAGACGCGCTCGTAAATCATGGCGGCCTCTAGACGGCTCTTGAGGTAGATGTACTCTGCCTGGTCCGGCCTGAGTCGTTGGTCCTGGACGTTGGGAAAATAAAAGCTGCAGGAGTCTGTCTTGACAAGAAACTGAGCTCCGGCCGTGGACCAAGTAAGGGAGATGAAGAGCTGGGCGAATGTTGAGGCGATAAAGAAGACGAACGCGACAGAAAAGACACCGAAAAGGCGGCGGGCGACTAGAACGACACCGAGACGCTCGCGCCACGCCTTGGCGACCTGAAAAATTAACTGAAGAGCCTGGACTAGTCCAGTACTGTTGCGTAAAATGGCTTGGACTTGGTGATGGAGACCATCGTGGTTTTCGTCGCTGGAGCGACATTGGTGAAGGAGGAATCGCGCAATGTTCCATCCGCTCAGGGCGGTGATACCGGCAAATATGACGAGGAACGAGGCTAGAACGCCGGCTTGTGTCTCGTCAAGCGTCAATGTAAGTTGCCCTCCGTCGGCGTAGTTCCTCCATAAGCCGATAAACGGCTCTGGGGGCGTTGGGTTAAACGACATTGCGATGATCTTCGCGCTCGAATTGCGAGGAACGAGCCTACATGTAGGCAGTCCAGTCGATCATGGGACGGGCAGAATTAAGAATAAAAAATTAAGAATAAAAGTAAAAGTAAAATAACTCGAACAAAAAAACACGGAGGCAGATCTTAGTTTCCATCTTCTCTAGTTCTAATACTCTTTTCTTTCTTGTAAAAGCTCAAGGTGCCTTCTGCAGATAGTTGAATGTTGCACAAATCGTGCATAACCGGGGTCTGGCATTCAGTTTCACATGCCGTGACGATGCAGGGGAATCACCCTGCTTGTCTGTGATATTGAAAGGGGCCCTCATCCCGCGTTTGATGTCATTGGCTCTCCCGTCTCTCTCAAACACCATCAAACACTTGCGGCAGGTATCCTCCCGCTTTTCATTGGTTCCGACCCGGTCGGACAGGCAAACCTTCACCAAGACATATGCCCAGGCCATCCGACCACATGTTCATGTATGGTAGGCACCGATCCCGTGGGTGTCAATGCGAGAATCCAAAGACAGGGATGGAGTTAAAGCATGACACCTCAATCCATGAGATGCAATGCAAATTCAGGAACGGCACACATGGTTTTCAATGCACGTAGTCAGTTACAGCGCTGTGGCGTTCCATCCCCTCCCCCCCGGGCCCCGAACCCAAACCTTTCTGCCTTCCCTACGATCGCATGTTTGTGGGAGAGAACGGGGGCCTTTATGTTTTGGTCCCTTCGAGGTAATAATTAAAAACTGGCAAACACGATGTGCCATATCTTTCGTGGATGGAGGGCGAGAGTGTCGAGCCTCCAGCCACTTAGTACCCTGTCCAGCGCTTGAGTCGTGTCTGCGATGCACGCCTGTGTTCAGCGTCCGGCCTACCAAGGCAAGAAGTGCTTCTCAATCTAATTGGGCTAAATTGTATTAGCCCATTAAGACACAAAACCACATATAACTGTGATCATTTTGGAAGATCCCCGGATCCTCGAGCTTACGAATTCAAAATGTTGTATCGATTGTCGAACGAGTCCGACTCGATCAGCTGAATATCCGTTGGAATCATTGGAACTTATAACGCTTATCCCGCTTCAAGTCCATAGGAACGGGCCGGCGAGGCGTGGAAAGCACTCATCACTCCGTGAACAGTACGTACATGGACGAGTTTCGAGTTTTGAGAGTGCGATCGCCAAAAGCGCCTGTACAATTCGCCACGACGCCTGTGTTCCCACTTCTATTTACAACTGACAGCATTTGCTGTCATGTGCTCTCCTACACACTAAGCTCACAGGCCCTCCCTCACACAGGCACTAATTATCTCGCTCGGGTCTCGCGTGGGGTCTCTTGCTCGGGCATTTTCTTGCGTGGGTTCTGTGGCAAGAGGTGGCAAGAGCCCATGTGAGAGAGAGCCTTCGCAAGAGAGTGACCGTACAAGAAGACCTTCGGGCTGAATACGTAATCCGCATGTGATGCGAGTGGCGACAACTGCCATATTATGGGGGCAGACTTGTTTACAACAAAATCGGGCAGCCATTTCTAGTGATCGCAGGAACTTACTTCGGCTCTCATAGCCTGCGCTAAAATCGTACGGCGCCTGATAACTGGTCTGTTTTCCCGCTGAAATTGCAATGGTTCCCGCTGAAATTGCAATGGCTAAAATATCACTTCACATTCCGGGTCTCTCATTCCTAGTTTCCTTAGCTGCTCGATTGTTTTGTCATTCTTTGGGAGTTCTGTAGAGAAAATTGTTTGTGGGACGAGCTAATCAAAGTCGTACAGTTGTGTACACAAGTTCCTTCCTCTCGGCAACAATAGCTCTCTAGTCCTTTGTGATAGTTATTGGTACCTCGAAGATACACAGCAACCTTTCCTTTTGTCGGCAATACGATGATCCGGGGGCCTACATTAGGTGTCGAAAATCCTTGGGCACAGAACGTGCCGACGTGGAGCGGGTCTGGTGCAAGGATGATGCGCGCCTAAAAACAAACCATGGTTAGCGCGACTGGGGTTTGCTTTGATCTAGTGCGGGAGGACGGCTACACCCGGCGCTACGACTACGCTTGCTGAATCCATGATTAACCACTACCCCCGGGTCGGGCGCAGCCCCCACATTTGACAAGGCACTGGGCTGGGATGACTGGTCCATGCCGAACCCTGTGCGCCAATAGCGAACGACCAACATTCAGCTGCACCAACAGGCTGTGCAAATGCCTGCCTGCGATAAAGAGGGGTCCAACTCTTCAGTCAGTCCACATCGTTCCATCAATCATTGATTGTCACAAGTCAGACCCAGGTTCATCATGGAGGGACTCGAAATCGCGGCTAACGCCATCGCCGTCGTGAACCTCTCCGCCAAGGTCGCGGCGCTACTCTTCCAGTACTTGACGGAGGTCTCTAGCGCCCGAGAAGACATCCAGCGTCTCCACGGCCAGGTCTCTTATCTGCAAAAAGCCTTACGGGCAGCACAGGGCCTAGTAGAGGGGTCCAAAGGCCAGTCTCTCTACACATCCCAGGAGCTAGCCGGTTCTTTTCGCGATTGTAAGGCGTTTCTCCAGCAGCTGGAGAAACGTCTCACCCCGAACCCCGCACGGACTACGATGCGACGACTTGGCTTTCGAGCTTGGAAGTGGCCATTTACGAGTAAAGAAGTCCGCCAGCTTCTTTCCAACCTTGAACGCCATGAAAAGTCTATTTTTCTCGGACTTCAGATCGATCAGATGTACGTGCAATAGAAAACGAAGGCTTTTGGCCATGTCAACAGGAGCTGACTGGTTAAACTAGGCACTTTCTCATCGATATACGCGACAAACAGCTTGTGCCCTGTACGACCGAGGACGCCTCGATTTCTCGCAGACCTCATCACATTATGCCTTTCCCACCCGACCCAGACTTCGTTCAGCGCCCTGCTATCTGGAGGTGGATGAAATACCAATATTCCCAGCCTGCACGACGAATGGCCTTGGTTGGCATGGGTGGCTTTGGGTAATATACATATGCTGCTTTTTATACTTGGCGCTAACAAATCGCAGGAAATCCCAGTTAGCCATCCAGTTCGCGCACCAGGTTCACGCGGACGAGCCTGGCACGAGCATTTTTTGGGTGCATGGAAACAACAAAGCGACTTTTGAAGAGTCCTACCGCACCCTTGCAGACGTTCTTGCGTTGCCTCGCAGGCATGACCCCGAGGTCAATGTTCTGGCCCTTGTGCGCAACTGGCTGCAGAGGGACGACATCAGCCCGTGGCTAATGATTCTCGATAACGCGGATAATGGTGAAGTGTTCCTTCCGAATAAAGGCAGCGACGACAAAACACAGACACCTCTAGCCTCTTACTTACCCAAGACTGCAAAAGGCAAGATCCTAGTCACGTCGCGCAGCCTAGATGCTACAGAAAAACTTGTTAGCAGCAGCAGAGCCATACGGCGTGTTCCTGTAATGGAGGAAGAGCAAATACTTGATCTCTTCCTGAAGAAGCTGGAAGGCGAAGTAGACGAGACCGCTGCAATCGATCTCGTCCGCGCACTTGACTGCATCCCGCTAGCGGTGAATCAGGCGGTAGCATATATCAACAGACGCAGCCCGCGAGTCACTACGAAGTCGTACCTGGACGATTTCCGCAGGAGCGAAAGGTGGAAAGATAGCCTTCTTCGCAGCGACAAAGGCGACCTCGGAAGAGATGATGGCGTATCCAATTCTATTGTCGTGACTTGGCAGGTGACGTTCGAGCAGATCAAGCGAGACCAGCCTCGTGCTGCCAACCTTCTATCGCTGATGAGCCGCTTCCAAGCCCAGAACATACCCGAGAGCATGCTGCACAGCTATGAGGGCGATGGTGTGGACGGTAGCGAAAGCCATCAGGGAGGCATTAATGACGAAATAGTAAGCGATAAGGATAGTGCGCAGGAAGGTTTCGAGGATGATATTGAGGTTCTCAGAGGCTATTCGCTTGTTACTTATATCGCCGCAGGGTTGTATGAGATGCATCCACTCGTCCAGTTCTGCACTCGATCATGGATATCAGAGTTTGGGGACCCGGAAAGATGGAGTCGACTATTCCTGCAGCTAGCGGCGGATCATTTCCCATCTGGGGTATTTGAGACGTGGGATGACTGTCAACGTCTTCTTCCTCATGTTGGCCCGGTGCTGACTCGCAGACCAAGGGAGGAGCGGGGTATTCTAAGGCGGAGCGAATTATTAACAAACGTATCTGGGTATATGGTTATGATAGGGGAATATTCACAAGCGGAGCAATTAGCAGTAGAGGCTGCCACTATTAGGAGAGACATATTAGGGCCAAGCCATTCCGACACGCTGACCAGCATGGTCAACCTGGCGTCGACGTACAGGAAGCAGGGCCGGTGGGAGGAGGCTGAGAAGCTGTTTGTGCAGGTGATGGAAACTCGCAAGACGAAGCTCGGGGCCGACCATCCCGACACGCTGGCCAGCATGGCCAACCTGGCGTCAACGTTTTGGAACCAGGGCCAATGGGAGGAGGCAGAGAAGCTGTTTATGGAGATAATGGAGACTCGCAAGACGAAGCTCGGGACCGACCATCCCCACACGCTGACCAGCATGGCCAACCTGGCATCGATGTACAGGAACCAGGGCCGGTGGGAGGAGGCAGAGAAGCTGGAGGTAGAGGTGATGGAGACTCGCAAGACGAGGCTCGGGACTGACCATCCTCACACGCTGACCAGCATGGCCAACCTGGCGTCGACGTATAGGAACCAGGGCCGGTGGGAAGAGGCTGAAAAGCTGGAGGTGGAGGTGATGGAGACGAGCAAGACGAGGCTCGGGACTAACCATCCCGACACGCTGACCAGTATGGCCAACCTGGCATCGACATTTTGGAAGCAGGGCCGGTGGGAGGAGGCAGAGAAGCTGGAGGTGGAGGTGATGGAGACTCGCAAGACGAAGCTCGGGATCGACCATCCCCACACGCTGACCAGCATGGCCAACTTAGCGTCGACATATAGGAACCAGGGCCGGTGGGAAGAGGCTGAGAAGCTGGAGGTGGAGGTGATGCAGACAAGCAAGACGAAGCGCGGGACCGACCACCCTGACACGCTGACCAGCATGGCCAACTTGGCATCGACGTACAGGAACCAGGGCCGGTGGGAGGAGGCAGAGAAGCTGTTTGTGGAGGTGGTGCAGACGAGCAAGACGAAGCTCGGGACCGACCATCCTGACACGCTGACCAGCATGGCCAACCTGGCTTCGACATATAGGAACCAAGGCCGGTGGGAGGAGGCCGAGCAGTTGGGGGTAGAGGTGATGGATACGAGCAAGACGAAGCTGGGGGCCGACCATCCTCACACGCTGACCAGCATGGCCAACCTGGCGTCGACATACAGGAACCAGGGCCGGTGGGAGGAGGCAGAGAAGCTGTTTGTGGAGGTAGTGGAGACGAGCAAGACGAAGCTCGGGGCCGACCATCACCACACGCTGACCAGCATGGCCAACCTGGCGTCGACATATAGGAACCAGGGCCGGTGGGAAGAGGCTGAGAAGCTGGAGGTGGAGGTGATGGAGACTCGCAAAGCGAAGCTCTGGGCTGACCATCCTGACATGCTGACCAGTATGGCCAACCTGGCGTCGACGTACAAGAACCAAGGCCGGTTAGAGGAGGCTGAGAAGCTGGAGGTGGAGGTGATGGAGACTCGCAAGACGAAGCTCGGGACTGGCCATCCCCACACGCTGACCAGCATGGCCAACCTGGCGTCAACGTTTAGGAACCAGGGCCGGTGGGAGGAAGCAGAGCAGCTGGGGGTAGAGCTGATAGAGACGAGCAAGACGAAGCTCGGGGCCGACCATCCCCACACGCTGACCAGCATGGCTAACCTGGCGTCGACATATAGGAACCAGGGCCGGTGGGAGGAGGCAGAGAAGCTGTTTGTGGAGGTGGTGGAGACCAGCAAGACGAGGCTCGGGACCGGCCATCCCCACACGCTGACCAGCATGGCCAACCTAGCGTCGACATATAGGAACCAGGGCCGGTTGGAAGAGGCTGAAAAGCTGGAGGTGGAGGTGATGGAGACTCGCAAAGCGAAGCTCGGGACCGACCATCCTGACACGCTGACCGGTATGGCCAACCTGGCGTCGACGTGCAGGAACCAGGGCCGGTGGGAGGAGGCAGAGAAGCTGTTTGTGGAGGTGGTGCAGACGAGCAAGACGAAGCTCGGGACCGACCATCCCCACACGCTGACCAGCATGGCCAACCTGGCGTCGACATATAGGAACCAGGGCCGGTGGGAGGAGGCAGAGAAGCTGTTTGTGGAGGTGGTGCAGACGAGCAAGACGAAGCTCGGGACCGACCATCCCCACACGCTGACCAGCATGGCCAACCTGGCGTCGACATATAGGAACCAGGGCCGGTGGGGAGAGGCTGAAAACCTGGAGGTGGAGGTGATGGAGACTCGCAAAGCGAAGCTCGGGACCGACCATCCTGACACGCTGACCGGTATGGCCAACCTGGCATCGACATACAGGAAACAGGGCCGGTTGGAGGAGGCAGAAAAGTTGGTTATGGAGGTAATGGAGACGAGCGAGACGAAGCTCGGGACCGACCATCCCGACACGCTGACCAGCATGGCCAACCTGGCGTCGACATATAGGAACCAGGGCCGGTGGGAGGAGGCAGAGAAGCTGGAGGTGGAGGTGGTAGAGACTCGCAAGATGAAGCTCGGGACCGACCATCCCGACACGCTGACTAGTATGAATAACCTAGCGCTCACTTGGCGTAGCCAAGGACGACAAGAAGACGCCTGTCGTTTGATGCAAGACTGCATCCATCTCAGACAGATGAAGCTAGGTCGCACCCACCCGCACACCCAGTCATCGGTTACAGCGCTGCAATCATGGCAGGCCAGTTGTCTCGCTGTAGAGGATGACGCGGGAGGTTAGGGGCGCTTTTATGTAGCTGGATATTTCTATTTGCACCGGGCTGGAGCCTTAGGGATTTATTCATACTAATTACGCTCTAATTCCTACCGGTCTCTGCTGATGAGTTGTGTCGCCTCGTGGGGCCACACCCGCCTAATACGGGATCCACCGAAGAAATGGGCTGACGTAAGGACGTATCAGCCAGGGTCCAGACCCAGTGGTTGGGTACCTTGTCATCATTGTGCCATAAAAAGAGAAGGTTATTGTGCTAAGTAGGAAGAGAGTTATGTTCATGACTGTACAGGCGCCAGCGCCTTCCGCGATTTATTGAAGGCAGTGTCCGGACTCCGCCGGTGCCGAATACCCTGCCCCGCCAAAATTGGCCCCCGGCGGGCAGTAGAAATTGCCCACTCAAACGGTTCGCGCGGGAGCTAAAAACATGATTGAGGCAATGGCGGCCGTTTGCGGCTCGCAGCAAGCCGATTGGCCACAAATGCCAAGATCGATGTTTACTAAAGTTAGATCCGTGGACCCGAGTGGCTAGATCTGGGGCTAAATTTCGACGCTGTACACGTGGCTGTCAGCATTTCTAAAAAAGGCTACGGGAGAAGCTTAATCCGCGCTTAACTGCGGTTGTTAAAGCACAGCCGCGCCACGCTAGCCAATAGGCGATGGCTTACGCCTACGTCTGTCAGCCCTCTGCGTTATGAATATCCGTAGAAGCTTGTATAATTTAATATAGAGAGGATCGGGCATCGACCTCATTTGATAGTCGCCATGGAACTTCAGATAATAAAAGACACTATGGATGCTCTTCCTTGAACCTCCCATCTCGACTAGATCACAAGAACCGCCGGAGGCATCATAGCTACACCCAAAGACATCACATCACCGTTGCATGCACTATACCATTAATTTCGCCTTTCTCTCTCCACGCCAGAGCATCGCACAGTCGTCCGCATCCAAAACAAACCTCCTTATTCAAAATGAAGTCCGTTATCTTCACCGGCGCCATCCTCGCCACTTCCACCGTCTATGCTCTCCATCTTCCTCATAAGGATGCCCCACGTGCCATGAGCTCTGCCTCCGATATCCCCGGCGAAGACACATCCGACTCGCCAATCTCGAGGGTCGAGTTCGCCCGTCTATACAACATCGTTGAGGAGTTCATTCAAGCCGAGGACTACGTGGGGCTTTCCGCCCTCAACTTCCTTACTGGAGATGCACTCGGCGACTTCGAGTCTAGTGGCGACGAGCCCGAGGTCTCCGATCCACCCACGGTTGTCGCCAAACGAAAGAGCCGCTCGATTGGCCAGAAGTTTGACCAGTTCGGCAAGTTCTTCGCCGGTTAACAGATCTTATAACCGCCCTCTTTTTTCGTTCGGCTCGCCGGTCCTCGCCTATTATCGACCGTTATTTTAATTCTCTTTCTCTTGACTAAAACCTTTTATTTTGAATATATCCATCAGACAATGAACGACTGCAGTCCATGCTTGGCCTGAGTATATTTGTTAGGAACCCTGTTTGCAGGAGTCGATGGAATTGGCCGCTTTGTGAACTCTATACTTCTCTTCATCGCATCTTCATCGCATCTTATCCACCGGGTCTCGGCCATTATAGATCACAAAGATAAATCCTTTTAATATTGGAAAACACTATGTCGCTGTTCACCCGCAGCCTTGGCTTCACGTACCAAGAAGTGTTTCGGTGTCGAACCAGTAAGGAACAAGCATGGCCGGTTCTAAGTATGGCGGGAATAAAACAGCCAATATTATATAGTATTTAATGAACATTCAGAAGGCTTGTTTTAAAGTCCACTATTCCGAAACACAGAAGAGCAGGTTTGTCTCTGTGACGTCCTGCAGTTTCCTTGCGGCCTGGTTACTCGGTTCGAGCTTCGCCAGCGATGTGAACGCTTCGGGAAGCACGAGAAACCCCGCTAGCAGGGCTCATGAAGATAAAGCAGTGGCAAGATTATAACCCTAGTGTATCTTGTAAGATTCGCATCCTCTCGAGATCTCCGACCCTCCATGGTGATCGACACATTTTGGAAAAATACCGAAATACTAAATACGATCGTGCTTGAGATTCTGAGTCCGACCTAATAGACGTGGTCTGGTCCGTGATAATAAGGCAAGGGATACCACAAATCTACATTAACCGAATAGGCGGCTTATAACCTATTAGAGGGCCGGTCAGTAATTTCCGCTACTCCTTACCATTTTCAGTTAGACTGCAGATCGAGTTGCTCCAGATGCGCCTCTTGGAAGCAAAGGGAAAGGGCGAAAGGAATGGGTATGACGTAGTACAACTTCATGGGATAGACAGTCTTCTCCCTTGCCTCCTTCTCCCATGTAGCGCACCCATGTGTTACTGAGACCTGGCGCGGAAGATGTTAGCTGGTTCTTTTGCTATATGGAAACGAGGGAAGGGCATGTCTCCTCAGAGGCCAGGTGTACATAACCAAATGCCTAGGAGCCATCAAAGCCCGCTACATAAGAACTCTTGACTCATTCAGGAGAGCTCGCCGATATATCGAGCCTTGCGGAACCACATGAAGTAACGGATAAGCCGCACGCTAGCCTTGTTTGATTCTTACTACTTCAGGGATGATGCCAACTTCACATACGTATCCGGTATTGGGGACTTAGTAGGTCCTAAGCTACTCCAAATCGCGGGGTTAGCTTGGCATGTGGGCTGGGGGCAGCGGGAGTACTGAGGTGGATAACTGAACCGTGTTTCTGTTTGCGGCGAGGCAAATGGAGTAATATCATGTCACACTATATCGAGGAGTGAGTTTTGTTGTCATGACCGGCCCTCTTTTGAATTAACAATCAATATGAGTAGCTTTGATATTAACCTATAGAAAATAGCTCGGATTTCAGATATTATATCATGAGAGACTCAGTATGCACTCCCTCGCTCGCGCAGAACGTATAGCTAATATCCACTCTGGCGGCAGATTGTCCACCGACGACATGTACCCAAGACAAAGCCTCGATCCTCTGCCACACAGATATTCGTTCCATGTCCCCTGCTATTACCCCTGCCTCAGACCCACCTTCTTCAATCTCGATTACCCGCTCAACCACCCTGGCTGTGTAGGTGCTATTCCAAACCGCCTCCCGTATCGGTTGCCGTCGCAAGATACTCAAGGCCTCACGTCGGACCACGGGATGCCGGCATTTGACCCCGATTATGTAAAGAACGGGGAGAATTCCAATCTCTGGCGTATAAGTCGACTTCAATGGCCCCGAATACCGCTCGTGCGCTGCCGCTACGTCGCCCGCCAAGGCCACGCATTGCTGGAACTGCGGCAGGAAGTTGTCATATTCCATTTCCCGTCCAGGTCCGTAGCTTTTGAGGAAAGTCCACGCGATAGTATGTTGCAGGCGTAACAGCGATATGAGTCGGTAAATTTCGGAGTCTACTGCATCCGAGTTGTCTTGTTGCCGCATATTTTCGAAGAGACTTGACCACGTTCCTAACTGCCCGAGAAGGGTATTTATAAGTGACCAAGGTGGAGGCGGCATCATACCCACCGGGGACACCCGCTGCTCTGAGTAGCGCAGTCTCATTACCCGAGCGACGAGGATCTGGAGGAGGTCGGCGGCTTGATCAAGGGACCGAAAGGCACTGTCGGGGGGTGGAAGCTGGAATATAATTGTCTCTTGGATATCGGCGGGTGTCCAGTCGGCCAGAAACATTACGGCTTGCATGTCAAGACGGCGGATATGTCTTTTAATCTGGTCGATAAGCGTGCGAACACCTGAGAAGTTGGCATCTTCATATGTATTGTTGTTGTTCAGTATAGCCTTGTCGATGTTGCGTGAGAGCTTCACACCTGCGCGTAGGTGCTTCGTTGCTTGTACGTAGTTTCCCGCCATCTGATCAAAGCAGATGAAAAGATAGCAGACTAGAAGAGTCACGACTGATGTTTCGGTGCTATCACCAATATTCTGGTTCAGAAGAAGTTGGATGGCCCGGTTATAGTAAAGCAAGGGTGCCGTATCTAGCTTCCAGGTTCCCAAGGATTCCGGTTGGTGCATATTCCTGCTAGAATCGTGATCCAAAGAATTTCGTTGAATCAATGCTAGGGCCATGGCGGCATACCGTACTGACGGTGACGTTTGGGAGAAGAACATGAGAGTCTTCCGCCATGATTCGCAGGGGTTGTATTTATTCAGATGCTTGATCGAGATATACTCGAAAAAACACATTGCCTCTCTCTGAGCTGACCCAGTCACTGGTAGGATCATAGAGGATCCGAGACTATGCGGAATGACGTTATGGTGCTTCGCATGCCATTGTTTTGGCTGATACGGACTGATAGTTGTGCAAGATTGGTAAATCTTGCAGCTCTCGGCTCTGTTGGCTGTCTCGTCGCAATAATGGCTTGGTTCAATCTCGGTCTTGAGAGTGGGGGTGAGTCCGCTATAGCCGTCACACGTGCGACCCGTGGACTGGCATTTCAAGCATGAAGGCTGAGACAGATCGTCTTATCCTGAGAGGTACATCGAGGCGAGTGTCAGTTTTGAGTCCTTGAACACAACTGATCATAATGTAGCAATATCTAGAATATAGAACTCACTTGCAGGTCTTACAGCCTCGTCTTGACTTTGGAGCGAACTTGCGAGGCTTTTTTCTCCAAGCATGGTTGGCTGACTTGGTATTCTCGTTGGCCATCATATTGACGTCCAGCTGGCCAAGATTTGCAGCCGGCGCTATTTCAAGCGAAAAACAATCCCGGGCCGCGACGACCCATAAGCTTCTAGTTCCATACGGCTATGGTTCCGAAGAGAAAATTATTCTGGATGAGAAGGAGAGATGGTATTAGTACAAAACCAAGAAAACTTGGGAGAATCCGTGATACCCGAAGGATGAATCCTGATATAGACGAATACATATCATGATTGGCTCGTTCGCACAAGTGGGTCGCCAAGAAAGGAGATTTCCCGGTCTTGATATCCCGTCAAAGCTCCTGCGCAAAACCCCAAGCCACAATAAATTACGCCTCACTTCGTTATGCCGTACCTAAAATCTTAGACATCGATTGGCTAGTTCGTACAGGTGGGACTCCGCGAACGGGGAGTCCTGAGTTTTGGCAACACAGCTACGTCCATGAGGAACGGACCCGAAAATTCAACGGGTATAATTAGTTCCTTGATAGCGCCAATTGTGCCAGCTGCAATGTCGCCATTCTCTTGCAAGGAACATAATAGAAAGCTCAATGACAAACTTTCTGGAGATGACGATGAAACGACTTGTGAATGCACTCATTCTTTTCATAAACTTGGGATGTACAGCCGAGAGTGTGGATGGTCCAGATATGGTCTATGGGTTCGACAATGTGAGTCTTGGACTTTTCTGAACTACATCCTCTATGGCTTCTAAGCTTTCTAACTGGCTCTCTAGATCGAACCCTCAGCTGCCCTCGCGTGGACACCATGTTTCGACGACTTTACATGCTCTAGACTGGAAGTCCCATTGGACTATTCAAACACAAGTCTTGGCACGACTTCAATCGCCTTCATAAAACTTGCTGGCAAGAATGCCACCGTCGAGTCTCCGAGCATTGTAATCAGCCCTGGTAAGATCTCTACCGGATCACTCAATCAAAGGTGCCTGAAATCCATGGTGCTAGACTTACACTTCGGCAGGTGGTCCGGGTGGCTCTGGCGTCGATCTCCTCCTCAGTTCCAGGACCATGGTAGGGCAAATATTCGGAGAGCAGTACAATGTTGTCTCGTTTGACCCCCGCGGTGTGAACAACAGCGGCTTGAGCCTCGACTGTTTCTCCGGGAACGCAGAAGCAAGATTGGCTTTCAATCAACTACATAGGACTGGCGCTACCAACACCTCATCAACGTCCCTCGAGGAACAGTACTATACAAGCTCTATTTACGGAGATTGGTGCAACAATGCTGTCGACAACGAGTCACCTCATGGATATTATGTAACTACACCGGCGGTCGCGCATGATTTGCTTACATTTATAGAAGCTGAGGCCGAGTTGGCCGGTCAGGCACCATCAGACGCCAATCTGTGGTGTTATGGAATCAGTTACGGCACCGTCGTCGGCGCCACTTTCGCCTCCATGTTTCCGGACCGAGTTGGGAGGATGATACTCGACGGCGTTTTGAATGCAGAGCAATATTATGACAATGATTGGAGGGACGTCGTGGATCAAATGGACGAGACCATGGAAAAGTTCTCGAGCCTCTGCCATTCCGCAGGTCCTGAAATGTGTTCCTTCTGGGGATCCACACCGGCGGACATCACGGCCAGAATAGACGGCATCATCCATCAGCTTCAGAGTCATCCGGTTCCAGTAAGCGGAGCCCAAAGTCGAGATCTGCCGACGCTGGTCACCTACTCAGACCTGAAAGCCCTTTTTATCAGTACTGCCTACCGCCCACTAACGTCCTTCCCCGTCATGGCCGACATTCTAGAACAGGTCGAAGGTGGAAACGTGTCTGCTCTTGCGGGCGCGTTTGACGGGTTAGGTATTACGTCCGACGCCCGTCTTGCTATCCAGTGCGCCGATTCGTATCGGAGAAACAGGCTCACTACCTTAGAGGAATTCAAGAGTTATGTTGAGTATACGGCTTCCAAGAGCAAGTACATGGGTGACATCTACCCGCTCTATGTGGAAACCATCTTGTGTCGGTCATTCCGACCGCAGTTGCCAGATAGCATGGTGGTTCAAAGTAAGCAGCTCTCTTTTTACCCTCTCTTTCTTCTTTTCCGCATCCATAAAACCTCATTTTTGGAAAACGCAAATCAGCCTCTGCGTTAGATGCAACATCTAATCCGTTTTTTTCTTGTGCAGACCCAATAAGTGGACTACAGCGGCCTACGACCTTCCCGATCCTATTTACGAGTAACACCGTCGACGCGCTAACGCCCTTAACATCGTACGTCTCAGCCAACCTCTCTTGCCATCTGGTATGCCACTAATTGACTTTACTTCTTGGCAGTGCGCAGAAGATGTCTTCTCAATATCCTGGATCAGTTCTTCTAATGCAAGAAGCCGTTGGTGTAAGTTGTCCTCAAGCTTAAACCCCACAACCACCCCAAACAAAGAGTCTAAGCTTACCCGTGGGCTATTTCTCTTGAATACAGCACACAGTTATCAACCAGATGGGGTCAGACTGTTATTTTGGACATGTTCAAGCATACTTTCAAGGCATAGTTCCGCCACCCAACACCACATGTCCGCAGCAGTACACACCTTTCATAGACGGCGTAAAAGAGGGGTTTAGTTAGCTCGGAAGGGATTTGGCTAGGGCCACTGCAGTGGCTAATAGTCTCGGCGCGATGGCTTGAACTACGATCCATGCTCGGAGGCGATTAGAAAGGTAGCCGCCGGAATGACCAATTTTAATAATCAGAGACCCCTGAAGAATAAAAATTGTGATTCGTACGACTTATTCAGCGCCCAACCTCGATACTCAGGACGACGAGTTTTCTTGACTACATTTATGGTGGGATCTTGTTTCCAATTATTCAAGAGGTGCAGTTTACCGGGTAGAACTTCACTTATCTCTCCGCATGGGTCTGTGATACTACATTGGCACAATCTTATTTGTTGGCAACGGATTGGTCAGGTGCTTAAAACACTACGGAATCGTTCTCGGAGTTGGGAATGCACATAACCATGATCAGAGAGAGCTTCAGAAAGGACACTCGCTTTCACCAGACCTGAATAAAGCCAAATGTCAGATCCATTTCTCTTTTGCCCCACATGTTGGAATGGGCCCTGGGCCAAGGGATAGAGTGACGCCTGAACTCGTCTGTCGCAAGTCCCCCACATTTAACTATGGGGATGCGGGCATTAGGATTTACAACATATCCAGCATAGCTATATACAGAGTGTCAAGCTTCCGTGTGCACGTAGGTAGTAATAGAGAAGGTCGGGGTTCCGGCAATCCAGCAAAAGCGGAGGGGGCAAACTAATTAGGCATGGGACCCAGCGCTGATACCCTGATTAGAGGAAGGTCAGCGCACATCACGTGCTGTTGGAGGCTCGCCGCGGGAACGAAGGGACGAAGCGTTGACAGCAAGGCAAGGTTTCCAACCCAGCGAGCTGTATGCTCTCACCATGTCATCAATTCACTTCTTCCGTCTTCGATTAATACATTTACCATGGTCTTCACTCTCGGATTACGGCAGCAACTCCGTATGAGGACGATCGGCGTGGTAACCCGCTGCCATTCCTGCTGAGTAAGCTAATTCGCAGCCAAATGGCCTTCGCGGCGAGCCAGTCAGGCCCCCTCACAAGCCTGTTCGCCAACCTCGAGCTATCTCAAATACCGAAGATTAATCCAACAGCGTATAATCGCGCGAATGGATGCTGAGGTGGATAGCCCTTCCCCGGTACAGACTCGGCAAGGGCCCGGCACCCCGGCACCGCGCTATAACGGAGCGGGTGCCGATAACGCCGGGAAGACGTCCGCGCGACGGAAGGCTTGCAACGAGTGCAAGCAACAGAAGGTACGTCTAAACACACTATATGTCCGGGCAGTACTGGTGCCCACCTAGAATCATGCATCTGAACCTGGGTTTTGTAGCTTCGGTGCGAGTTTGGATCTCGTGGAAATGCGACCGGCAGCGAGATTTGTAGCCGCTGCTGTAAACTAGGACTTGACTGCAAGGTCGAGGATGGCTTTCGGAGGACGAGGAAACGAAGGTAGGAAGGCGGCCTTGACTTACCTGAGATGTGACCTGCAGGCATTTACTGACTATACTATCCAGACGCTCGGTCGATTTGGAGAATGAAATTCGAGAATTACGGAAGCAGCTGGAAACGAGGAATAATGCTCCCAATACAGTATCTGGGCCAGAACTAATTATTCCGACGAATAGTACTCACTGGGAAATGCCTTCGGCCACAGGAGCTCTACCTATGACATCGCCATACGGCAATCTCGCACGGACCAGTAGCAGGGTCGGCCCTCCATCGTTAGATGGGTTGGCTTCGGATTCTGCTGTGGTGTCCCCCGCTGCGGGAGCCAACGCTACCGAACATACTCGCGCTCCAGGTCTCACGACCAGGCCAGATGTCGATGAGACATGTCCACGCCAACCAGTCTGCAGCCCCCTTCCGCGCTCTAGGGAACTTGGGAATACTACACTCTCTGTGGATGAGATCGACGTGCTGTTCAACATGTAAGGCTTGTAATCTGATCGATCCCGATGACACTGACGGCGTAAACTAATATTTGGTCTATGGGCGTTAGCTACGTGACATACTACCACCCCTTCTTGCCACTAATCGACACGAGCAAATCCCCCCATGAGCATTATCAACTGTCCGAGCTGCTCTTCTGGAGCATCATGTCCGTTGCCTCGAGGCGGATGTTGTCTCGGCCTACATTGCTGCCGAAGCTCGCCCGAAACGTGACAGACCTGTTGTGGAAAACTCCACGATCTATCCCGCACTCACTGATGACAGTCCAGGGGCTTGCTCTGCTTTGCAGCTGGCCGTTTCCCACAAGTAGTAGCACGGCCGATCCTACGTTCATGCTCGTGGGTATGATGCTGCAGATTGGGACGCAGATGGGGCTCCATCGCGCTCTTGACGCCCAGGACTTTGCGAAAGTTCCCACGAGACTTAATGCATTGGAGTATGCGGAGTGGGCAAGGACTTGGGACGCTTGCAACATCGTCGCACAAAGGTAAATTAGGGCCCCATCTCTTCTTGCTCGTCTTGCGGTCCACATTAGCTAAATCAGCCACCCCCAGTGTGAGCGTTGGTTGTGGTCTTCCGCTTTTCATACAAACGTTCGACTGGTCTCTGTCGGCGAAATCTGAGGCAGAAGTACCTGAATTTCTCACCTTTGGTGTGTCATTCCGGTACCACTTGCGAATAGAGAAGTTTCGGCTTCGAGTTTCTTCTTCCCTTGGACCGCAAGGACCCGAAACTGGACCAAATGCTGGTCCAAGGGAGAGGCTGACTGTATACCGTCTGCTAAACTCAGAGTTGGCCGAATTGGAAAGCGAAGGACCCGGGGGTTCTGGTATGCCTCAATCCTCACTGTGTCTATATATGGTGTGTTCCGAATTTAATACGTTTGCAACAGTATTCAGTAGCTGGTTCCTGGCGGCCGCTAGGCTCCATCTTCAAGCCTTTTATCTCTTCGGCGACGCTGCCACGAATGGCTATAACGACCGCATTATCACCCTCTACTCGACAGCGTATTCCCTCATTGAACTGAGTCTCAAATATGATTCGCAAGAAACGGGATTCCTTGATTATTGCCCGTTCTTCTGCTATCAGATGTTCGTTTGTGCAGCCTTTGTTATACTGAAGATCCTCATGAACGGGTTTTTCCGATCCATACTTGATGTCGACTCCGGCATGAAGCTTCTTGAGGCCGCTATTGCAGCACTTCGGAAGATTAGCGTGGTGAACAATGACCTACCCGCGAGATTGGGGGATGTTATTGGTTTCTTCGGCGCGTTGAAGGATCCCACCGTTATCGGCGGCGCGGATATTACGGATCTGCGGCTTAGGCAGGTTAAGAATAGGCTGAGTATGAGTGTTGTGTATGATTGTTTGTGGACGTGGAGGAAGCATTTCCGGACGGAGGAGAATGGGACAGTTCCTCAAGATAATTCCTTTGACGCTGAAGATAAGCCACCCCATTAAACCCTCCCCGACTTACCTGGAGCATTGCTAACATTTAATACGCATGATTCTGACTCCTGAATATATGCAGAGCATGCTGATGGCGGATTTCCTTATGGGAATGACAGGTATGGATCTGCTTCATTAAGACTTGCTTGTCACATTTTTGGTAGTGCGTGGACGAAGAATGTTTCGAAATAAATCGAAGATGCTGGTTCGTACGGAGAGGTGCTTTTGGTATCTGTGGTGACTTGAATGTAAATATATTCCTGAAGATCTTGTCGGGATATGCAGAGATGTTAATCGTCTTTTGTTGAACCTTTGAATAGCGATGATACCAACCTGTTGGCGCTGTACAAATAGATCCTAGCAGAACCTATCCAACTTCTATTGACTATGCATATAGTCTGGGCTTGTATTCATGGAGTGCACAGATTAAGTCAATACAGACGTAGAGTGTAATTTAATAGATTGGAAGCGAGCAAATGCTCGGACTGTTTCAGTTTGGACATTTGACGTACGGAAGGCATAGAAGGCAATTGTAACGTACAAACTCTCTAGCTACGGCTGGAATATCTTGGATCTCCCCAGCCTTGCCCATATCAATTCCCCACTAATTAAATAGTGATGATATGATCTTAGGATCGGGAGGATATCCAACTCGATTAGGTTCCTTCATATCATCCACGCCAGATTTTCGATACATAACTAACCTCGAATTGCGCCTCCAATTATAAAACACATACTTGACTACCTCTGGCTAAGAGAATCTACATCACTCCGTGTAGAGTTTCACTCGCTGCCCCGTCCGCTCCGCTTCCGCAAGAATTTTCTTGTTTTCTCTTTTCAGCATGAACTTAATCAACAGCGCGGCCACAATGCTAAGAATAGAGAACGCCATCATAAGAAGCATAGCCATAACATAGCGCGGTCCATCCGACGAAGGGAAGAAATAAGGGCTCCATATATTACCAAACTGGGAAAGCAGGTTGACAATCGCAGTTGCGCAGGCCCTTTTCTCCGGAGTCTGATTCAGAGAGGATGCGGCCCACGAGAATACAGTAGCGTTGGCGGCAAAAGCGCCTGCGCAATAGAGGAAGGAGGCGAAGTAACGAGCAGGAATGTTGAGGGTTGCGACAGATATGATAAAACCGGCGATGGCTACGGCCATGGGGGCAATGATGTGGTAGCCACGCTCGTTGACACGGTCGCTAGAGTAGGCCACCAGGAAGGAGATGATGGCTCCAAAGAGATAGGGAGGGGCAGTGAGGACCAGGGTGAGAGTCCTGGAACCTAGGTTCATGGACTTGACAATACTACATTGTGATCGAGATCAGTACCATGCTGTTTTACGCGGGGTTTAGAGAACTCACGTCGGGTAGAAGTTGTTGAAGCCATACGCAGTGTGGTTCGCGCACAAGAGTACGACCTATGGGAGCCAGTAAGTATGGAGATCATAAACTGAGTGGCACTGTATGGGGGTTGTAACTCACAAATATCCAAGTGCGGATGTCCTTAACAGCTAGTTTGAGGCCATACCACACGGAGCGGTCAGCCTCAGGAAGCGACACGCGATCCATGGCGATACGTTGCTTAGCCAACTCTTGCTCCTCAGGACTGAAAAGCCATTTCCCACTTCCTGTCTTCGACTCAGGGAAGTCCGGGAGTAAAATAAACGCAAAGACAGCAGCTAAGGCGCTCCCAGCTCCTTCGAGTATGAAAAGCCATTGCCACCCATGCAGGCCTCTGACGTCCGAAAGGCCAGCGAAAATGCCAGCGGCGATTAGGCCTGAAAAGGCGGTGGCTAAGACGAGACCAGAATAGAGAATTGCGATGCGAAGGGCGAGCTCTTTGCGGGTGTACCAGGCGGCGAGCATGAAGTATGCCTACCGTAAGTGAGTTGTGTCAGCTAAAAATCGTCTCCTGTTTTCTTAGTTTTCTACGGCAGATGACATGTTTACTCACGCCCGGGAAAAAGGGTGCTTCTACTATGCCGAGGAAGAAGCGGACTGCGATAAGGCCTGAGAAATTCGTCGCGCTTGAGGTGGCTGCTGAAATTATGGACCAGATTATGACGCAGACTGGGAGATAGATGCTCGGTCGAATCCTTGTGAGGATTATGTTGGAGGGGAGCTGCGCGAGCATGTAGCCTACATTTAGAATGGAGACCGCGACGTTGAACTGGTTGCCGACGAGGCCGAGGTCCGATTCAAATCTGTCTAGGCGTGCTTGGCTAGATAGGATCTCGGAATCAGCATACTGGGTTAAAGCCGGGTGTTGAGGGACAAACGACACACGCTATATTGTTTCTGTCAAGGTAGTTGAACAAGTATAGGACCCAGAGAGTGGGCATCAGCGTCATATCCAGTTTACGGACAACTCGCTTCTCGACCGCGCGCCATTCTGGGCTCCCCGCATGGATAGAAAGGCAGCCCGTCCTCAGGACCCCAAGGTCATCATTAGCGCGGGACGTCTTGGCGTGGATTGAGATGTTATCTTCGACATATGGTTGGGATTGCTGGCTGTGCTGTTTTTCGGCGGTCATCTTGGGGGCGAAAGATGGACGACCCAAGGTTGAATAGCGCATACAAAGTGGGACTACCGCCGTTTGAAATTCAAAGCTTTCACCCAACATTCATTTCGGAATCGTAGATGGTTTATATAAGTTTTCTCTGATGGCGCATGGACATCAGCCCCCTCACACAGATACTGGCTCTTGGCGCCGAGTCGGCGCATGGGGGAGTGCGGGGACCCCAGACTCCATAAAGCAAGAAATCTGGGATGGAGCATGAAAGTAGGGTCATTTGCGGGGGTGCACAAGGAAAATAGGTGTAACCCCAGCGTCAATAATGGCAGGCTCCTGAGCCCTCCTCGGAGGGATGTTGTGGAGCAAGTTCGCCGATCGGACAAGGGACTCGCCGATCGGCGCGGACTCGGAAGGCCGGTGCGTTCGCAGCACAGGCCGATCGGCCAGCGATAGCTACATTATTTGACATTCTATATAAGTAGTTAGAGCATCGCCAGCTGCATGCATCAATTTGAGTCAATGAAGCAAATCATCTTTGCCCTACTCGTGCATTATCTTGACAACGATTCTTCTTTCCTCAACATTCTTTCAACAACACGCCCTTTTCTCATCATCATGACTGGAGCTTCCAACGGCATCGGCAGAGACAACGGCCATATTACCCCGCGAGCCTCTGCAGCCACCAAGCTGAGGCGCCGCCTTGAGGATGACGATATCATCGTAGCTCCTGGAGTCTACGAAGGCTTCAGTGCCCGTATTGCCCATGAAGTGGGGTTTGACTGCATTTACATGGTGAGACAAGACAGCTCCACTATCCTACTAGGTGCGGATGATGGTAGTAACCAGATATATAGACCGGCGCAGGCACCGTCGCCTCCAAGCTAGGCCAGCCCGACCTAGGCTTTGCTTCACTCAACGACATGCGCGACCACGCCGAGATGATCGCCAACATCGACCCGTCAGTGCCCCTAATCGCAGATGCAGACACAGGGTACGGTGGCCCTAATATGGTTGCGCGTACCGTGGCGCAGTACCATCGCTCTGGCATCGCAGGCCTGCATATCGAGGACCAGATCCAAACCAAGCGCTGCGGCCACCTAGGTGGAAAGGCGGTTGTTGATATTGAGACTTTCACACAGCGTATCGCAGCAGCGTTCCACGCACGGAAGAAGCTCAACTCAGATATGGTCATTATCGCGCGGACCGATGCACTACAAACACACGGATTCGATGAATCTGTTCGCAGACTTAAGGCTGCTGTCGCTGCCGGTGCAGATGTTGGCTTCCTAGAGGGTGTTACAAATGCTGAGGAGGCCCGAGAGGTGTGCAAACAGTTAGCTCCCACACCTATGCTGCTCAATATGGTAGAGCATGGGGCTACGCCCTCTTGGACGCCTGCTGAGGCTAAGGATTTTGGGTTCAGGATTATGATCTTTCCGTTTGCTTCTATAGGGCCTGCCTATAAGGCTATCAAGGATGGCTTTATCAGAATTAAGGAGACCGGGAGGACTGGGTTGGATAGAGAGTTTACGCCCAAGGCGCTGTTCACTGTTGTCGGTCTCAACGAGGCGACTGAGCTGGATGCAGCGGTAGGCGGCAGCTTTTACAATAAAGTCTAAAGAAGGTATTCCTTTATGAGAAAAGGTTCACTTCGGTAATCTGTATGAACAGTACCCGCAAGAATTTAGATATAGACTAAAATTCAAGCTCATATAAATTGTCAGAACCAATATGATAAAAACCAGCTTTGTTCCATGACCTTAGAGGATAAATACGAAATATTACCAGCAATCTCCAAATCCCTTTATCGAGGAATACAATGCTGGGGTGTTCGACGAACATTCTAATCCAAACGCTGTAGTCCATAAACTCGATAATGACATGGATCTCCATTCGAGATATCTCGAGCCGCTTGGACGCAGAAATATGAGCAAGTTTTAGCACCTCATTAGCCCAATATTTCTCCGAAAATTCGAGTGTTGAGTCCCTCGTGGCCCCATCCGTTCATGGATGCCACGGGATGAAACTCGCTCGAGTGATACATGATCCTAACTATCTTCCATTGGGTTAGGTGCTCGAAAATGGGCGATATAAGGAAGCCGATTGCCATGATTGTGACCCCTAACGAAATGAAGACCCGAAGATCTCGCCCACCTCGATGAGGTTCGCCCAGGAAGATCCGAGAGCAAACGAACGATCTCTTCTCGATCCCTACCCCTATCGAGGGTGCCTTCTCGGTAACCTCTGTTTTCGTTGCGCTCCACCGAGTTGTCCTTCTATTGATCGGCGAAATCGACCGCTCTCAGCCGCTGTCCGTGGCGCACATTGTCCAGTCGTTCCCACAATGCTGCTTCCATAAGGGCGTTCTTTCCTGTGTGTCCTGGGCGTTAGGACTGGCACCTTTGCGCAGAAACAGAACCACCGTGCTCGGATGCTCCTCGCATCCAACTGGCTGCAATGCAGTTCGTCCGATCGCCGCACGGCCTTCGTATTTCTCCACGCCGTGGAGGAGAGTCTTGGCGTCCGCGAACTTTTGAGATATCGCCGCAGATATCCGACTCGTTTAGCTATCGCAGCGGCCTGGGCTTCGCTGGATGTGCTAATATCGAAATCCTCTTCAATCGGACACGTGTATCCTGGTATGTGCCTTGTCTCCTTCGCCTTGGTCCACAGCCGCTTGCCCTTGAGCTTCTCCCGGAAATCATCGAGGAACTCGTAGTCTTTGAACCTAGCAAAGCATAGGTTCGGATATGCCCCGGCAGTAACGAAGAGTGCTCTACCTCTGTTGATGCTGTACCAAGCCTTCCCTAGTGCAAAACCAAACAGGAAGTCAAGAAATACGGTGACAGAGATGGGAACAGCAACCCAGGTCCAGGTGGTACACCTTGGCGCAACATTAGATACGATTTAAATAGCACCTGAAAGCCTGACACTTATACCAACGCATTTATGCAACATAACAACAGAAGCTATGCCTGTTAGGGATTGGGTGGCTCGCCGCCCGGGAGCCATCGCTCCAAAAGCTCAACCATAGACTCTAGACCGAGGTCCCGCGCATACTTTATCTTAACACGCAGGTCCTGCTCCTGGTTAATCCCCATCCGTAGCATCATCTCTGCCAGGGCTGTATGTTCCCTCCTGATTGCGTACCACAGGGTAAAGCCATCCTTCCTAAGGTCAATGTTAACCCCTGCATCAAGTAGCTTCTGCACCAAGCCTATGCTCCCCGCCCTCGCAGCACATGTAAGAAGCGTTCCGCGTCCATAGTCGCCGCGCTCGTTAGGGTCAGCCCCATGCTCGAACAGAAGGTCAATAACGTCTTCGTGCCACCCATCAGCAGCTCGTAAAAGCGGGGGCCCGTATCTGTTTGTTCTCTTAGGGGAAGGGTCTGACCCGGTCACCAGGAGATGCCGGACCATGACAATGTCGCCCGCTGCCGCCTTAGACGCCAGATGGTCGCTCTTTCTATATGGGCTTAAGTCCTGTTTGAAGAAGCTCTTCAGGTACTGGTAGACCTCAGGAGAGCGCGCCAGCAACATCCCGTGGTTAATGTAGTAGCCTAGTCTCGAATCCAGCACTACAGACCCGGGTCTCTCGCCTAACACTAGTTCTGAATTGGGGACGGTCTCCCCCGTGCCGGTCTCCCCGCCATCACCGGTGCTGTTGGCGTCAGGTGGCTGGATTGTGCGCGAGGGTGGATAGAGGGCCAGCCGAACCATGTCTATGTCACCCCGGATGGCAGCTCCTTCAAGGGACCCGGGCCCAATCTTAGAGCGGAAGCCGGGCCAATACTGGACAGGTTCCCAGTCTGGTACGGTCTCTTGCATCAGTTGGAGTAGATTGGCTTGCCCTGTCCAGGCTGCGATGTACATGGGAGACGGGAACAAGCCGTTGTTAGTCAAGGGGTTGTGGCGCTGGCCGAGCAGGTCTCGTACCAGGGTCTCGCATTCGAAGTAGGTTGCTGCTGAGAGAAGGTTCAGACCTGGATTAGGCGCCACCGGCACCCACCTACGCTCGCTGTCCCAGCCGGCCGTGCGTCGTTTTGTGGTAGCGCCGTGCAGACCCAACCAGCATAACCTGTCGATGATTAAATCAAAGTTTAGATCGCGATACCGTCTCTCTTCCTGGATCTCAAAATGCCGGAGGAGAGCATCGGCCACGCTCCGTATCTCAACGAATCGCCCTACAGAGGGCCTAGGCAAGTTCTGGCAATTGAAGACAAGGTAGTCGTGCCAGAGGCTGTCGGCATGATGGTACTTCCGGGACGGCCAATTTTCAAAAAGCATGTCTGTGGCAAAGAGGTCTAACAACCCTGTACGGAACAGTATGCGATTGAAGACTAAGTAGAAGGACTCTTGGGAAAATGTCAGGTGAATTGTCCTTAAAGTAAGAATATCTGACTTACTGCACACGAGTTTAAGTCTCAGGGCCCTTCTAACGCCCCGTGCGAACATGCTAAAGAAGAGGATATGGTCTACTAGTTCGGCCGGGAGGTTGAGGATATGCATTGTGGCGTTGTCCTGTTTGGTGCAACGCTTCGAGTACGAATGGAGGAAAGAAAAGTAGGGTTGGAAAAAGGGAAGCCTGTAAATGTAATATATGGATTGGTACGTATTCGGCTAAATATAGAATGCATATGCGCTCCCAACAAGCGGCGCCCATCAATGCATTACCGCACCGGCGAAGCGTCATGGTATTGTTGGTCCCATTTATTAACTCCATTATCGAGTTATTTTTATCTCTGCGGCTAGCCGAACGCTACCTTACGAGAGGCGTTGGTTCAGTTGTTGGTCCGAAAGATCACCTGTTCGCCCCCAGCATAATCCCACATAAACCTAAGGCGTCTCGGAGTTAACCTGTCCGTCGATATCGCTGTGGGAAGCAACAAGGCGAGGCGGAGCAGCAGTATCTAGGACTATACTTAAACAGCGAGTAAGGATGGGATACATAACTTGATACTTGATATCCCTATTTTCCCTCTTCTGTTTACGTATGGTTCTAAGGGCTCTCGTCACATCTTAGGCTAGCACATCTTCCAAAACTCCAAGAACCAATACTATCATCACTGCTTACCACAATGCGTCTTCTCTCGCTCATAGCATCTCTTCTTTTTATGGATTCATTCGTATCGCCCGCCTGCCAATGATGGGATTGGAGCGGGAGAGGAGACATCCTCGGCGAAATGAAGACCTCACTTGGCATTCTGAATACGATGGTAGAGAGGCCAACATCGAGCTACATAAGAGGGCAGATCCAGCCCCGGCAGATCCAGCCCCAGCGGACGAACCCCCGGCGGACGAAGCTCCAGAAGACCAACCACCAGCAGACCAGCCCCCAGCAGCGAACGAAACTCCAGGGGACGAAGCTGCAGGAGATGAAGCCACAGAGGACGAAGCCTCCTGAGATGATACGGAAGATCCGTCCGATGACAATCTGTCTGATGATAACCCGTCAGATGTCGCCAGCCAAACCACTCCCGTCGAGAAGATCACCCCATCGCCTGAGCCTACTCCACCCCCCGAGAAGCCCACCTGCTACATGCAGAATGGCCTCCCGGACCAGTACACGAATGCCTTCTATCGGTGCAATACCAAGGGCGGCGATGCAGTCACCCTCGAGCTTCTTACCGTGGAGAATCCTAAGGTTGTCTTCAAGAGTTGCTCCTACACCGCAATGGCCACTAAGACGCAGGAGAATCCGGCACCGAACTTACTCCAACGATCACTGCTGGCTGCAATATCTGCGCCGGTCCAGGCGGAGCCGAGAACCATGATCCAGATTGGTGCAAGCCGATACCAGGTTGCGCGCCTCCCCGTCCCACGTACACGCTTTATCTCTCGGACGCGTCGGTCTCGCTGGGTACGGCAACGAGCGACGACGAGGGCTAGGAGCTGGGTAGAGAACCTGTGAACAAGTTAAAGGAGAAGTATCCTGAAAACCAGGATAGCTTCTCTAACGAGCCGTTCTAGACCATAGAGGTTCCACTGATTATAGAAGAGGGTGTTGAGCATATGATACTCGAGGCAACAATCGACGACAGCTTTTAGTAAGTCCATCCTTTACTTTATCGAGTTGGCCTTACAATTGCCAACAGATGAACTTTTTTCCTTGTAGTAATTAATAGCAAGGAGTCCCGCGACTATATGGTGTATAGTGCTGCTGGGGGCATGGCGAATGCTGTGCTTGTAACATGCAAAGAGGTCACTTATAAGGATGGGACAGACTCTGGCAGAGTGGCTGCGGCGACGGGCCACTGGAGCGCAGGATCTCAGTGCTCCGTCGTGACAAGCCAGACGGGAATTTCACTACATCTCCCAAGCGCCTACCGCCTACAGACCCTGATGGGACGGATCCGATAGAGTGTTCCTATAAAATCGATATGTGTATGGGCCCGAGGGTGATAAGTATGTGTACTTCCCTTCTGGTATTCCCGCAGAGCAACCAGCCACTGAATCCGCGTGCTAACGCCGTCTTAAACAAGCCGCTATCCTCGGAACCCAAGAGAGTCCATACCTTAACAATCTCGGCATCAGCTTCAAGCTGGTAGAAGGCGAAGAGGTCTTTAGCGACCCAATTGCCCAATTTTTCTGCGAGGCTATCGTTGAGGGGTTCGCTCTCGCGGCAGTGAGGTACATGCCCAAGCTTCCCGGCTATGAGGCAGTGAGCGAGATAGAAGATACGGCTTTGGAAGCTGCTTGTGGGAAGGATTAAGTGCTTTACCGCTGTCAGCTGACTCCTACGCGTCCGAGCTCGGGTCAAGGCTCTCACTGGAAGCATTCGGGCAATGGTCGCTGAAAGGTGGTGAACTTGGAACCTCCAGGCGTTGTACTGAGGAACCGGCCGCTTACAATAGTAACCTGAGTGGAGTTTCTCAATTCAACAAGGGATTTTTCTGCGAAGTTGGGCATCTCTTTGAAAAGAGGGGAAGACGGCCTAATTCGCTTAATGGTTGACAGCCCCTTTTGCCGATGAGAAGGACACCTGCCGTGTTTCTTGGGCCAGCCAATACTTCAAGGACACGGAAGCTGAGAGGGATGTTGAAACCGAAGAGGTTCTGGTGATGGGATCCTCACGCCCAAGGCAGCGAAGTCATTCTCGTATTCCTGGATGAAAATGGTCATATTTTCGGGCTATAAGGCAGTCGTGGGCCAGCTTAGGCATTGCAGCGCTTGATAGCTGTAGTTTCCTTTTCTTACGATGATATAACTCTCGTTACCTTAGTTAAACCAAAGCAAACTTGCCGCTATAGGCGACATATCCAAATCGGTAGAGGACGCAGGTGTATTACTGCAGTCTGGAGAAACCTTCCGAGACTTTGGTAGCAGCGAACGGGGATGCAACACGGTATGGTGCTGACACTTTCCTAGCCGATTCTCCTGGTAATGACTTGTCTGAGAGTTCTAAACGCCGTGAGCCAGGGGCCTGGGTGTGTAAATGGGGTGGCCGTAAGCAGTCACATTGATAGGCGTAGTCGTATCCGGTGTGGGAGGCTGCAAGTTCTGAACCGAACGATTCTGCATGGTAGACTTAAGACCTGGAGTCTGAATATTGACTTTGATTGACTACTGGAAATTGGGAAGGAACTAGCAAAATAGGGGTTAGAGGCGACGAAGCCCACGAGCCCGGGGAGGACTTCGTTCAAGGAAGTGCTTGATAACGTCTGCACCCTTCATGCGAAGCTTCAACTGCTCATTCGGTTAACTGCACAATAGGCCTCAGGTTCATTATTTTATAGCCTTGACGACTGCGGTCGGCACTGAATCATCAATCTGCGAAATGAAGACAGCCCTCTAACTTACCTATTCTAAACAACCTTTTGTTCCCGACGGACTCGGTTGGTGATGGGCTAGCACTTACTCTTCTACTCTCTGACCTCTTGTAGCTGATTCCGATGCGGAACTGCTGCTAAAGTATTGTACCTCCAGGAATTTGGGGCGGAGGTGTGCTCCGGGTCTTTGTCGTAAGTCACAGGCCGCATGCACGGCACAACGAGCCGAGTGTGGTTCGGCTACCAAATATGGCCAACAACCAACAGCCAAAACACGGCCAGGGTCCCCTGAGTTTCAAGCTCCCCACCCCACCTCCCGAACTTCGACCTGCGGCTGTTCCTGCACCGTTAGTGGCTGCAAGGTGGACACATATCTGGCGTGGTGTTGGTCGCCCCTGGAAGTCCGTGCACCATATCAATCCCATTCCTCGCTCCCTGCCGCATGCGACCTGTTGGTTGTTCGCCCACCTGGCGCAACAGCAAGCGGGGCTGTATCCTCGTTCTTGAAGTTTGCGTTAACGCTTCGTCGCTACTCCAGCTTCGAAAAACTTTCTCCATGGTAACTTTACATATGTATCTCTGGTTCCTTCCGCTCCTAGCTAGAGGCGCGGAGGAGCCACGACGAAGATTAGGAAGCGAACAGGATCTTCATCGCAGACAGAGCGACGCCCCTGATGTCGATTCGTTCCGACTCCGTGGCCATCATTCAGGTAATACCTGGGAAGGGGGCTTGAGCACAAGGTCTGCCGGCCACGAGAGGAATTTTGCTGATATTCTTAATAGTGGCAGTCCTGGGCAATTATCTATACATAGTCGGAGGGGAGATATCCCAGTTCATAGACGGGGAGGAAGATTCTGTGCCGTCTCGAGCAGGTGAGCCTCGCGGGTAGCCCCGATATTCTGTTGTTCTCGGCATTGTCGTCGCCCGATAAGTTTTGATACGAGCTTGCCTAGTAAACTCGACTCTATCGATTCCCATAGACCAAGAGTGGTCAAACTCGTCTATTACCTTCAAAACGAGCGACGAGGAAGGCCCGGCTGCCGCGAAGGACTTCGTCCTCTGGGTCGACGATGCTGAGCAGCGCCTATACGCGTGGGGTGGCGAGGGGCCATACGGCGATGACGAGGGAGCTCGTAACAGACGCCTGGAGGCCTTCGATCCAGACGGCGAAGGGGGCGGTGAATGGTCAACTCAGGATCCAGAAAACCAGATTGTCTTCTCAGCTATTCCTCGACCGTCAGAGGCCGGGTACGCGACCTGCGGCAGCACTGGGTTCTGGCTTGGGGGTGTCACCAACCCACTGACAGATTCCGAGTCCACGGAAAATGAAGCCTCAGTACATGGAGTCTTCTCTTTTGACATGGTGAATAAACGGTGGGCTGATGGCTCGTCTGATGAGTTCAATTATCCCTATGGAACATATAAAGGGGGCCGGGCCGTCTGTGGTTCTGCGGGAGGCTCGAACCCCCTCCTCTTCTTCCTCGGCGGGGAGGCAGCGGACGACAGCAGAGGGACGGTCGAGCCAGCAGAATATTTCAACCTGACTTTCTACGATTCCAACACGAGGGTGTGGTACTGGCAGCGGACGAGTGGCGACACCCCTCCAGCCAGAACCAACTTCTGCGCCGTTGGCGTGCAGGGCCCTGAAGGGACGTATGAGACGTGAGTTCCTTAAACGTTCCTTTTAACCCGAGATGTGCAAAGGCATGCCGCTTACAATGATGTGACGTGTTAGTTATATTTACGGGGGCCAGCAACGTTTCGGATCGAAGACTGAATCCCTTTCCGACATCTACGTACTTTCCATTCCTGCTTTTCGATGGTTTAAGGTCAATGTCGAAGGTACTCGCAGAGTACACCACGACTGTACGGTCGCCGGTGGCAGACAGATGATCGTGGTTGGCGGTATGGACCTGAACGACGACAACGAGGACGACGAGCCCAGTACGCGCTGGAGGACGACCGACGAGTGGGCACAGGGCCTAGGGGTCTTTGATGTGCATGACTTGCAATGGAGAGACAGGTTCGACCCAGATGCTGCTCCCTATGAACCTCCCGCTATGGTCAAGGATTGGTACACGGCAGGGTACAGACCTTTCCGGCTTTCGTGGGTTTAAATGGTGCGTATTCACTAACTTGGATTGTAGCGGTCTCAAAAATATCGAGTGGAGTAATGAAGAAGTGAAAAGTGTATTTGAGGGCTTCGAGCCTTCGTTCGGAACTAGGGATGTGGTTAGGAAGCCGGTTGGAACCATAGTCGGCGCGTCTGTCGGCGGTGTGGTGGGTCTGCTGGCTGTCAGTGGCGTTGTTGTATGGCTCGTCCGGCGTCGAAGGAAAGAGGCACGTCCTGTCCATACATGGCACGACGAAGGATCTGGGAAGAGCGCACGGGAGCTCGATGCATCTGGACACCAGTACTCGTCGCCAGTGCAGGAGCTAGATGCCCATAGGAACTACGAGGCACTGCCAAGACAAGAGTTAGAGGCTGTGGAGCCAGGAACTCTTCGCTAGGGAGGCTGAAGCCGTGATGGCGCTTTGCCTGGATCCCCGAGCGGAAGGGAGATGGTACGAACGGGGTCTTGGGGCTGTGAACGGGGATTTCTGGCGCTTGGTTCAAGCAGTAGGGAAAGGGCCAATATACAAGAGTCCGCTGGGCACCAACATTGGCTCCTGTTGACCACTGATTCGCCCACGAAAGCGTTCGGAGAGCGGCATGGCGCCAATTAGCTGGGTTAGTTTGCTTCTGTCATTTCCTCGCTTCATAGCCAGTTTCCATAAAATAAACATTCTCTCCCGCAGCTAATGCCGCCCCTCCTACCCCCGCATTGCCCTCAGCGTTAAATCTATGCCTGAGACAACGGTCAGCATTAATCGAGACGAGCACTATTCCGCCGACTAACGGGCATTCACTTATCGAATACTTTGAGACACACTATCTGCAGTCCTTTGGCGGGCCCCTGAGACTATGTCATCAGGTCGAGACCTTCACAATTCCAAACGTCAATTAGCGGCCTTCAGCCGGACCGGTGTTTTGTGACGCTTGATAATCCTTCTCATGTGCTGAGAGCTGGATCTGGATCATATCATTGCGGTATCACAGGCAACCGGCTCATCCCAATTTGCAGGATTGAGCTGCCCCCGGTCATCTAAATGAATAAGCCCGGCCGTTCGCGATAAACCATCGGACGAGCTGTTATTTTCGGAGAGAAGTATTTCCAGATAGGGTCGAGATCTCGTTTGGCAGGCGAAGAAGTAGCGGAAGGTCGTGGACTAGAAGGTATCTCCGGTCGATTCCCGGCTCCCAGCGGTCGGCCCAATAATGGCCCAGGTACATAGATGGTGGCCAGCCTGCGGTCACCGTTTTCTCACTCGTCCCGTCCAAGAGTCGGTTGGAATCGTGGGCCTAGCTATGCTACAATTAGGAGGGTTCCTTGGAAAGGCAGGCGGCAGCTTTTTTTTTTTTTTTTTTCCCTAATCGGTGGCTCCTGAGGTTTGAAAACAGTGGCCTCTAGTCTCCTAGATTCATTTTAAACTTGACCATTGCCACCGCAATTCCACCCTTGCTCATCCCTGGCCTACCTTGGCTTTGTCACGGGTGGCTGGATGTGGGAACAGGGCAGGAATGACCCTTCGCCAGTGGCACGAAGAGGGTACCCTTTCTACTCTGTTCTATGGCATAAGGTCACGCGTCATACGGCGCATGTGATGTGGATGTTCGAGGGAGCGGGCCATGCGTCGGAGTGCGTCACCCTCGCCTAGTCTTTCCCGGTGAATCCTCCTCGACACCAACAGCGAGTCAAGAGGACTGGCGCTACGATCGCTCCCATACGTATTGAACATTTCGTTCGCGAGAACAGTGTGAGAGGTTCAGGCGAGATCAAGACATATTCCTGATTCATCCGACTACGTACTGTGGGCGACATGGTATTATACCACCCGTTTGAACCCACGTTGCAGGTGCCAGGATTCTCGGAGCACATAGTCCACCTCGCGCTTAACCTTAAGGAGCTAGAGAAGGGTTTTTTTTTTTCGGCAAACGAACCTGGTTATTGGCGAGACTTGTTCCTTCTTCCCCAGTCTTGGTAACGTGCTCGAGACTGGGGGGAAAGCTCTTCATATTGCATGGGCTGACTGCTCCTCCAGATATATGATCATTTAACGCATCTTCTGAACGAAAACAAGCTAAGAATACGCATTCTTGGTCCTGACAGATGCTAAAGACATGTTGGTTAATTACTATTAAGGCTCAGTAAAGTGGCAAGGCACTCGACAGCACCCCATCCTCCCTCGATAGTATTTAGATGGGAAAAAATCGGCAATTTCATAGGCCAATGGATTGCTGCCTTTAGGTATGGTCGGTCGACCCCGAGCCTCAAATATATGTAGTGCCGGAGAGGGGACACACAGCATCCCTAGCTAACATGACCCGACCCTCTCATTTGGAAGGCGCTCTCAGCCGACTCCCCCATTGATCCTATATACATTGCACTAAAGTCGATGAGGATGACGGGCGGCAGCAATGACATCAAGAGCACTCGCGGTAGACGCAAGCTAAAAGAAAAGTACTTAAATCCCTTAATTGGTCCACAATTATCTGCTAGTTAACAAATTCTATAGGATCTTCCGCCTCAAAAGCGCGCCGCGGATTGCGACGTCTGGTCGGAATTGAGAGTCAACAAACCCATTCAATGCGGAGGGATAGGCCCCAGAGAGAGCCAGAACTGGCACCGCTTCAGAGCCAGTTGAAGTTGACGAAGGGGCTGATTCTTCTACAGTATGATAGAAGCTGAGGATGCTGGTGACGAGCGAGTCAAATCTGGGAACGGCCCCGGGGAGATTTGCATATATTTGATTTTTGTTTTTTTTATTTCAAGTTTTTTATGGTGTCAACAGCCACCATGCAGTTGATCCCGGAACTATTAGCGAAATAATGACTTGATGATTTTAAATTTACTTTCTTATTGAATGTGGCTCTACTATCGACCGTTTATAACTCATCATGGACCGATTACCCCCTTTAACCGCTGTTCAAAGGCAAATTGTCGCTCCCGCAATTGAAGCCGGCGCTCCTCTAATTCAATCTCCATTCGATCCAACTCAAGCCGGCGCTCACGCGCTGCGAGCGCCCGCTCTTCTGCTGTCAATGCATCAAGAGGCTTTTCACTAGGACCTGATGATGACCTTGTATGTTGTCGAGATCTATCCGAGATTAGTCCCGAAGTGATTCTACATAAATAGGCGTAAATAACCTTACCTTTGGGGTGATGCTCTTGTTGGCCCATAGGCAGAGGACGAGGCCTGTGACAGAGATGTAACGTCATTGATTTCTTGTACCACTGATTCTGCTCTTGAGCCTGCTTGTGATAGTGGGATATCGTAATCCCGCCGCCGTCGACGGTTTTGTGTTCGAACTATAGGGATTAGTCCGTGACTAATTTAGAATCGACTATTATACATACGCTCAGCCTCTGCGGCACGCTTGTGCTGTGTCTCAAAGGTTGTATCGCGTGAGACAATATTAACCCCAAGTTCAGCAAATGATTGACTAGATGTTACTAGCCTTACGTCTGCATTACCGTTCCTATGATAGTTTAGTCCTGCATCGATTCAGGATAGATTCGGGACCGCATACAACTCAACGTAACTACGCAGAGGCTGATGCCTCTCAGACCAACAGCATGAGGTATCATGTAGGGCTTCAACAGAATTTGTGCTTGTTGGCAGCGTATCCCAATCTGCCTGATCAATCTCACTGTAGTGCTGGTTGAGTGCTGATCGAATCACAACCCTTGACTTATGCTGGGCCCAATCAGCAAGCGCTGGAATAGCTATGAAATACTGTCAGAGATGATCGATCCAGGATGCATTCAAGACTAACTCCAGACGTACCTGATACTGTAGATAGAATTCGGTCATACGCATTCCGTGAAGGAGCATCAAGTAAGCTCATCATCAGACCAAAATAGGCCGAAGAACTTCCACCGTATGAGCGGCACTCCCTTTCAACTCCGCGTTGAAAATGCACCTTACAAAGGCGGACCGTCCGGAGCACATGCAAAGTTGGCGCTCGCCGCTCTGGGTCAACGTCCCGCAGATATAAGCCAAAGCCTAGCGGAATTAGTCCTAAATCGATTGGAGAGTGTTTTTGAACTAACCTAGCATATTTGCAGCGTCTTGATCAACAGTGACACCAACTAAATTTCCCTGTGGATAGAGGTGCTTCCATAAAACAGGGACCTGATACTTGCGCTGCAGAATCTCAAAGACCTTCGTATACATAAAGTAGTATAGGCCTGTGTTTCCGCTGTTTGTAAAAACGCGGACTAAAGGAAGGACTAGGTAGATTAGCTCTGGATTGTTTCATAATTGCTTCGGGATAAAACATACTTCGATTTGATAGTGGATCAAACCAAGCCCACACAATCTCAATGTATCCCGGGTTTGATAGATGCCCATAGCTCGTACCAATCTCAAAAGCCTTGAGACGGTGTTGATTGAAAAGCTGTGCCTGTTCCCGAGAGAAACAAATTGCAATAAAGTGCTTGCCGTCATCAGCATAGAACTGGAGATACTACCTAGGATTAGTTTGGATCAGATCTGGATCGGATCGGGAGGTTACCTGATTAGGATTGCCCTCTTCCTTCTTAAAAAGGCACCCCAACGACATACGGGACGAGCCAGACGGATAATGGAGGGCTTGATGTTTCCGGAGGATAAGGCGAAGATAGTCATCATTGCTTAGTGATGCATGAACATCTGCGATGTTCCGACCACCAAATTCCTCACAAAAGTCCTGTATCTCTGGGGATGAGAGGAATGGCACTGGATCGGTAAGTAGTTATTCCCGCATCTATCCTAAATCGAATACCTACCTAGCGTCAAGTGCCGCTGATCCATCCTCGTCACAATGCGGGTCACGCCCTCAAGGATCTTAGGCGTTGCCCGCGATGGAGGAGGGGGTGCATGAGTATGTTGCCCTATTGAATAGACTAATACAAAGTCGGTCGAGTCTTCAATAGGAGTCCAGAAAATAATGCGGACAGGGCATTCGCGCTTGTAAAGTCGACCCTTCCCTATATAGTGATTCACCCCTGGAACCATGCTGGATTAGCTCTGAACTGGTTGTAAATCGAAGTAATAACTTACAGCAATATTCCCGCCGTACTGTATTTGACACAAGCACATAACAAGGCTCTTCAATATCAATTGGTTGCCCGCCATGAATAATAGTAGTTATATCGTCATAGTACGGCTCATACTCAGGGGGGATAAGCTTCCGGTAGTGATCTCGGGTCTGTTGTGGAGAATTCTGTATACACTGGACAACCTTCCGTGGTGGGTCATGCGAGAGCGGGCCAGAAAGCTGGTCTTCCATAGAGAGCATACAACCTTCACCAAACTGACGACAGCACTTACCCTCTTGATAGAGGGCTCGCAGTGATCGCGCCCAACTGATGCCGGATTAGTTCTGGACGGGTATTGGACTGATTGGCCTTACCTTAGTGCATTTCGACGGTGTACGTCCTGGCTAAGGTGATGGCGTAGGTTCTGGAGACGATCCCAGAGTTGCTTATTTGCTTCAAAATGATTCCAGGATTGATCCATGTACTCGCATGCAGTACCACCAGTACACCGAAAGGTGGTCCTTCGACAAGGTGCGTTATCAAGAAATGCTGACGTTGTGGTCTTCTGACCCTGGCTTCGACGGGTATTATACTGCACCTAAATAGAATAGTTAGTGACAAATCCTAAATCAGTTCAGGGAATAATCCGTACTACGTCCCAGGGGGCCACCTTCTCTTGTTCTGTCAGGGCCGCTGTAGAAACTGCATAGAGGAAACCATCAACTGCAGATTTTGGATATTCCGGTATTTGAACTGTATAGCACACATTCCCTGCAAAGACTGCATGCTCAGGTATCTCCTCTTGGTTTTGCCGTGCAGGATCTGCTGAAACGAGGACCCTTGGGGGCTCATCTCGGGGCTATAGCGCTATTAACTCTGGCTCCACCCGGAATTGTCCTGAGTTAATACTTACACCATCATCGTTCTCTATCCGTGGCGTGATATCTCGATCAAAGGGTATTGGAATGTCATCTTCTGTAGAGAGCCTCTTAAAGGGTTCAAAAACCCTATCTAATTCCGGCAAGTTAGGGAATTGTTGGGCCATTGTAGCAGGAACAGATCTGGATCGACGTGGGGTTCCGTTGTGGTGGAGTACGCAAAACTCCTAAGAGTATTGAGGGCCGCGGTCAGCTCCTAAGGGGGGTAGCTGGGGTTCAATTGAACTTTCCATCCAATATATTCAATTATTTGGACCCACAATAGGGGTCACCCGGTTGTGCCCTTCCAAAAAACAAGCCAATCCCCTAAAAGGGAGGGGGGCTGGTCATACCAGGTGGGGTCACCCAGGGCGTACGTAGTAGTACAGTTTCCAAGCGGATGTGCGATTGAACATTTTCCAACCAATAATATCTTTCTGTAAGACCCCTAACAGGGGGTCGGCCGACCTTCACTTTGGAGGTCTGGATGCCTTTCGGGCAACCGCATCAATTACTGTTTTTCTTCACTCAGACCTGGCTGCCATCCAATACCCCGACGAATCACCAATTACTTATTTACTTAAACTTATATTCCCTTCTCGCTCTCCAGATCGAGGAGCGGATGCGAAGATTGTGGGACAAGGGCATCAAGGATATGGAATGCCGAACGGGCGGCAAACCGCTGCTGGATGACCTGCATCCTATGAATTCGTGGAGTCACGACATGCCTGGTAGTAGTATCTTTCCCATCGTTCAGAAGCACTAACTAGCCGTCATGAGGACGGGAGCTTAGATGTATCAAGTATCATTATGCATAGTAGCTGGGCGATCGTGGAGTTCAAATTTGCATTGTGGGAAGAGGAACTGAGTGCAGAGGTAGTAGGGAAGCGCTCAATGTCATCTTAAGCGGATAATTCGAAATGAACCCTCTAGTGCATCCTTTGATAGAGTACGACCAATGGTCACGGAACGCGGCTTGATTCGGTTCTTTCACCCGTGGGGTAAGCGCTGAGAGTAGCCGGCATTTAGTCGTCCTCGACTCGCCGACAAGGATGCTGTCATCGGCTGAGGCTGGAAGGACATAGTACCCCGGTCTAGCGAAAGGCAGCAAGACTAGCCCGCGGCCGGCGAAGGAAGGTTCAATCCAGATTCTGACCCTTTTCGTGTCATCACGAGCTCGACGATTGATGGTTCCGACCGACAATTGAACACTCTGGGCCAAAGGTCCATCGGCGTCTTCTGCTGTTCAACGGAAACGAACCCGAAAATAAACTACGGCTCCAGGCTACGCAAATCCAAACCTCGACGATAATCGCCAAGTCAGCCAAGGATCTTCATGTCCTAGTATGATTCCCAGAAGGACCCCAGGAATGAGCAAAGGCCCTAGGGAGCTACGCTCTACGCGAAGTAGTATGCAAAGCACAGGTCCTCTCATTCGCGATACCCAGATATCCGCCATAGAGCCCCAGGTTTCATTATCCGAACCTGAACCAAAGAGATTCGACAGCAGATCCTAGAGAGGGAACAAGAAACTCGGACACTGCCTTCTCGGATCCTTGGGAACCCCGACTTCCAACGATGGTAACGCGACGAATAGAATGGACTGCTCGGGATTTAGGGCGATCTTATCAAGGACAAGACCATGCTACTACTCAGTACCATTGACGAATTAGACTGCTCCCTTCCCGATGATATAGACGCGCGGTGCCGGCCTACTTTTTCTGCCAACATACAGAGGATACTTCTCATCCGGGCAAGTTCAGGACAATTTGCTTTGGAGAGTGGAAGGGCTCGTCTCGTCGTATTCCTGCGTTGTGACAGCCATCAACGAAAGAGCCGACTGTCACCGAAGGATCGCACCGCCATCCTAAGCGGAGTGTTTTCGCGACGAACTCGCAGAAACGTTGACTGTCGCTAAGGCTGGCCCGGCAAACAACCTCTTTCTGCAAACGAGGGATAAACCCCGGGAGCATGATGTTACTACCGGCCGGTACTCAGAAGCCACGAAAGTTTCCGATCTTTCAGGGTAGAGTGTATGTCCCATCACAATTTGTCCGAACAAATCCGTTTAAAAGCATCCTTATAATAGTGTCGATTACCGCGCCGGGAGCTCCAGGTTTTCCTCTCTGGCCAATATCCAAGATCCCCGGGTTGAAGAGGACCTCGAGTGCGAGGAAACATTCCTTGCCGAGCTTAATCACTTGGCCATCGGGGAGCTCATAACTTTTCCCCATTCCTACCTCGTAGTAGCGGGCGGGCGCCCTTTTGAAAATCATGTGAGGTATAGCAAAATGGCTCCTTGACGTCATGCACCACGGACTCGGGAGCGCCTTCGCGGAGCATAGGTTTCTGCTAGAGGTTTCCAGCTCCCGCGACACAAGAAGCCCCAGCAATGTCACTTACTGACCGGGTATCCGGCAGGGCATATCCTTGTCACACATGGACCAGCCGAGTGGTGTGGTAATTAACAGAGATTCCCCTTGTCCCCCTAATTCCGTGCATGGATAATACGAGTTGTTTGTTGATCTAGATTGATGGCACGTTAAAATCCTCGAAAACACATTTGCTAGTTTTTCGCGAGCGGAACCGGTTTCTTCCAAGCTGTCTGCGGAAACAACGGGTTGCTCGGCGGAGGGAACGCTTAGCTCAGAATAGATGTGCTTCCACAAAGTTTCCATCTGGTCCCAGTCTTGGAAAATTCCGTTAGTGATCAGCCACTTTGGGACGCGGCACTTAGCTTGTGTTAGATTACCGGAACCCCGTCCGTCTCTCTATTCCTATCTAACTGAGTGGAAGCTTAGACCTCCTTATATAGATAGTCCGGGTATGTGGCAAATGCCTCTGTCCGTGGCCACATAGTCGGTTCTAGGGGATTTGCGACAGACGGATTTAAGGATCACTCCACTAGCGCATACCTTATAGCCCCTATTCCAACAGCTTGCGCTTCATAGCCGACGAAATTCTGACGGAGGTGGAACCTGGTGGCCAACGACCGAGGCTGTCCACCACCTAGCAGAGCGAATGGCGGTGCGCTAGCATCAACGAGGGGTGACCTAAGTTACCCACATATGAGAGGCCACTAGCTTACGGAAAATCCGGCTGGGGGTGCTTTCAAGTGCAAGAGCCAGCATTTACAGTATCGGATCTGACGAGGTATCAACTCAGCGAAGGCGGTTTTCCCATGGAACCGCGAGCTAGGCTCCATCTGAGCCCATCATCAACGACTACCGGGGATAGCCCTGCATCTTGCGAGAGCTTTGTTAGCCACATTACAAGAGACTAAGTAAATAACCTGCGAAAGAAGCCGCCTTCGGGGGGTTATGTGTGGGTACGTATGAAAGCTAGTTGGCACTGATACGTTGAAAGTGTATGCTGCGGTGAATATACTGAGTGGGTGCAGGGTGGCCAGCCTGCGCGATAAGCATACTCTCCTTTCCGCTTCCCGGGTGGTTACCCCTGCACTCTATTAAGCCTTCGAATCTGAACGAGATTACACATAGAGCCCATGGGAATGTCGTCCTTTGTTGATCAACCATGTAGGTAGTTAGTCTCGAAAAGAAACTCGATGCAGACGCCATTCCAACTGATGGTCTAATGTCTAGTGAGCTGATCTCGTTCGTCTCGTTTGTCTCGCACTATGATTCCGTAGATATGCGCCCCACCGGGCCGGTGGTTCGAATTCGTACACACGTCTCACGGGTCTCCCACACACAACTCGAAACCGGATTTTCCGGGAAATAGACTCATGTATCTCTATTCTTCTATGTAGAAGGGGGGTTGGGCTCCCTTCTTATACGCGAGCTGTGTTGAATCGGGCCTCCCCAAATTAAGGACCAACAAATTACCGATAGAACGGACAAAAGAAACGTCTGCGGGCCGTGCCGCCCTGCCCGCACTCAATACCTATTGTTTCTGGGACGTCATTGCCCGACATGGCATCTAATTCAACACTATGTGATTTTCGGAGGAGCCTCATGAGCCTCTACGTCAATTTATTTTAAAAAAGCTAAGTGGAAGCCGATTTAAGGTCACCAATTGGCTGGCATGTTGGTAATTTTTGGCCCGACGGTTTTTCCATAACGACTTGCAGGGGCAGCTAAAGGCCATCGTAAAGAAGGAAGAATTAACGGAGACAACGGTCTCGGTACACGCTGGCGTGAGAAAAGGTTAAGCCGGGGGGTAAATGATGTGGTTGATAGTGAGAAGAATATCTAAGGCTCATGCGGCTGTATGGCCGAACTAGGACATTATCGACAGGATGGTTTTTGATTTTGCACACATGTTGGAATAATTTGTGGGGTTTATAAGGGAGTGCGGTCTTTGCAAGCATCGAGGGGAACGCATGTCAGCGGTGTCAACGCCTGTAAATGGGTATGCTATGCAGTTCCGAAATGTAGGCCTATCATACCCCAATATAACTACTCATAAGAGAGGGTCTGAGAGTGGAGTAGATTCGAGGTTGGGTTTCCGGGTATTCCAATAGCCGTCGCTAAGCTGAGTTGCTCTGGCTTGCCATGAGTGCGGTAGAGCCAGAGCCGGCAACCTGATCCGTCTTGAAGCAAAGCCTGGCGCGGAATGACCTATCTTGCTGCACGTCTCTTGACATCCGCGGATATCGTGTAGAATTGCAATGGCCGATATCGCCAAAGCCGGGGTAGCTCAGGCCCCACGTTGTACCTGTCAGCGACCGTTTGGCTTATAAATTCGCGGTTGGGATTACAAATCTGACACCACCAATATATAAAATCGACAGCTAAACCGCCCCGGTTCAGCTCACCACGTCCCTTTGCAGGTAACCCACTCCCTCGATCACTAGCATCATGGCGAGCTTACCGACCCTCACCCTTTACCGCGCCAACGGCACCTGCGCCGTAATCCCGCACAGTATCCTCCTCCACTATAACGTCCCTTTCACTCCAGTGCCTATGCGTCCGAGCTCTGATGCGGTGTCGACCGGCAGCCGCTACGTCGCTATTGATGGTAGCCTCTCGCATGAGGATTATCTCGTTATAAACCCCACAGGCTTTGTGCCTGCCCTTTCTGTCGGAGAGGGCTCCGCGTTAACGACGATAACCGAGATGCCGGCTGTTCTTACCTACATAGCCTCTTTGGAGCCAGAATTGAAGTTATTGGGAAACGGACAGCTGGAGCAGGCAAAGGTCGCTGAGTGGATGGCCTGGCTGTCGGGCACGCTGCACTCACATGGTTTCGGTGGCTATGTACGGGAGGGCCGTTTCGTTGACGACGAGGCGGCTTTCCCGGCGGTCAAGCGCAACTCGAAGAAGGTCATTGAGAAGAGTTTTGCAAGGATCGAGGAGAGGTTGAAGGGGAAAGAGTTTGCAGTTGGGGACGGGTTGACAGTGGTAGACTTTAACTTGTACCCATTCTGGAGATGGGCTTCAATGGGCGGGTTTGACTTAGAGCAGTACCCGACGTATGCTGCGCATATGAAGAAGATTGAGAGCCTTGAGGGAGTGAGGAGGGCTTTGTTGGCCGAAAACTCCACGCCCTGCTTCGAGTAGCGTCTCGCTTATAGCTACGAATAGAACAAGGGAACAGAGGACCCCGCACAGCTTAATGGGTAAGGACAATGGAACAATAGTAAGGCCAAGAAAGCCGATGAGGCGGTAACTAGAACAGTAAAGGTGTTTACTTACCAAAGGTAAGCCGGGAAGATCAAGTCACGTTTGGTATGTCTACCTGTCTTGGATATTATGAAAATGACCCATCTCCACACTCTCTACAATCGAGGGGCCTCTACGGCCACCACAAGGGGCGACTCGTGACATGTTAGTCAGCCTGTTGTTAGCCTGATGGGCTCTATCATCCTAGCTATCGTATCACAGCCTACTGCGACTGCAGCCTGCTAAGCCTCAGCTATCTTTGAGGCCTATCTGATGTATATTGGGCACCATAAAGATTTAGGTGCTGAGTATATAGTGCGTCTGTCTTTAGTGTAGGTCTTTTCACATTTGTAGCCTCCCCTCACCACTCTCTCTATTATCGAGTACCCATTATAGGTCCAACTCCGACTTCTTTGTAGGGTGGATTCCCTGGGAATGAAGTGATACTGAGCCTTATCCAGGATGCTCTGATGGGACTTGGCATCTTCTTCCCCTAAAATTGTCCAGATATCGTCTATAGAGAGTGAAAAGAAAAAGAAGTCGATAACGACGCAAACTACATATTCATTTGCGGCACTTCAGGAAGAGTAAAATTGTCCCTGCTCAATGCTTGATAGGTATCTGCGCCGGTTGAAATCTGAGATATTCTATGGGCCTAGAAAGAGGTAGTAATTGTGCAAGACTAAGCGGTCTGAAAAATATTTATATCCTTAGTTTAGCAAGAATACTATCAATGCTATGAACAACGAGGGTTATCATTCGATTTGGCTTAATTTAGGCTAGTTAAGTTCATGTCGGTGGATGGGTCGGATTCGACTTAATTACTGCAAATGTCTGCTCGTTCGTTACCTTAAATGCAGGCTCCTGGTCAAAGGTGTAGAAATTGTTCTGAGAAGAGTTGCCAAGGTCAGAATAGTAACTAAATGATATCACCTGCATATCCTTGACATCCTCAAGCAGTAGGTCCTGCGGCCAAAGTTGTCGTCAGTAACATAACTTTCAGAAACTCCTGAGAGAGATTTCTCATTTCCCTAAGCACCTCGATGCATTTCGATTGCTGCTTGTTACCATACTATCATCTGTAAACTACTCTATCGTTTCTGAGTTAGCGGGCCTTTTTAAATACAAGAACAGCCTCTTCGGTACACGCTTCCTAATTGGAATACTGTGTTCAGCCGAGGCCTTGAGGTCGCATTGGTCGATTGTTCTATAGATGATCACCAAGACTAAAGGAAGAGGAGGCATGATGAAGACGTTAATTAGGGGCGGGATACTTTAGAGCCAAATAACATACCGGCATGGATGGTATACTCTGCCTTTGGATGGACGCCGTCGGCGTAAAAACAAGTTATCCTAGTATCCGCGACTCGCTCGGACATCACTCTTCGTTTTCTTTGGGCACAACGAAGCCGTGTTTGTGACCTCGAAGTGTCCCACGAGGTGGATCGTGGGTAAATCAAATACGTGGCAGTAACCGAGTTGCAAAATGGGGCTGTCGCTGATTCGGCCCGCTGTGGGCGGATACTCTTTACTGGTCATAAGCGCTTGATCGAGGTGGATTCATCAGGCACGGCCCGTCCTTAACGCAACTAGCGCCAAAGTGCGTCGATCTCCCCTGTGAAGGATGGATTAAGGAGAGCTGTTGGCGGCTTGATGGTGGATATCATCAGCAGTAAGTTCGCGGACGCGGGCAGAGGGTTGCAACAGACGAACGCGTGCCGAGTGGGGCCGACACCACCGGAGGTTTGGCTAAGTGAACCGTTACTACGGGACTCCGTCGGGCCAAAAGGTGAGTAACATGCTAGGTAGTTGGTGGACCCTAGACTGGCTCCTACATAACCTTCTAACAACGGCCCGTCGTCCTTGTAAGGGCCTCGAAGAGTACGTAGAGGCAACGCCTAAATACAAACTGCTTCACAGCACCTTTGTTTCTGGCGCTTGTCGAGCAGAACGGAACTCGCATGGCGCTACTGGTCGAAGGCGCGTTGGCCCGTGCGAGGTCACGCGGGGCCGCGCAGCTGGCAAACACCAAATGCCCGATTGGAGCCTTGTCAATCCAGGGCCAGCGTCGCCCTGCGGCACTCGAGAGCGGTGCTCGAAACATCATCACTGCACAATCCCACGTCTGCAAAGTGTGTCCCAGCTGTATATTCAATGGTATAATGGCCCTCGCTGTAGCTTCGTCCTCGGCTGCGACACCTGTCGGCCCTCGAAAGTTCCTGGAAGACGCCATAGACGACTTCCAGAGCATACTGACTGACGAGCAGCGCCGAAAGCTCCACGGCATCGGCGCCATCCGAGATGCAGACACGGTCATGATATTTACCGCTCAGCTGGAGCGCGAAAATCAGCTGAGGAAGGGCCGTGGCATCGCCAGACGTGTCTTTCCTGTTCTTCAGTCTGTCCAAACGTTTTCCACCGTGGTCGACACCTTCGTCTCGTCCCATCCGAACATTGCCGCACTGGTCTGGGGAAGCATAAAGCTTACCCTGCTTGTAGGTGATGGCGTTGCTGTGCATACATGGTCATGACCTGACGATTGCCAGATTGCGGTAAACTATACATCGTATTTCGAAGCGCTCTCTAGTCTTTTCATGGCCTTCAGCAAACAATGCCCGCTCTTTGCCGAGTACCAAGCTCTCTACCTCGCCTCCACCCGACTCCAGAAGGCTCTTTGCGATTTCCATGCCTCCATCATTCGCTGCTGCAAGCATGTAGTAGAAGCCACCCAACGGTCGTGTTCGTCACCCTGTGCCCTCGCTGCCCTAAGACTAATTCGCTTACTTGTACAACAGGGCAGAAGCAGCTGTTGAACGCTTTCCGGCAGTCTTTTGAGCAAGAGTTCAAACCTGACGTGGATGATATTCAAAAGCTGGGCATAGAGGTCAAGGATGAGATGGCCCTTGCAAAGGCGAACGCCGATCACCAGTACCAGGAGCTCCAGGAGAAGGAAAGAGCGGCCGCGTCGAGGCAGAGGTCGAGGCTGAAAAGGTTCATCCCGAAGGTAGAGAATCAACTTGACGCATTCAAGAAACTGCAACTACAACAATCTGAGCGCCGGTCTAGTTAGTATTATCGACAACGCTAAAGAGAAGACACTTACTTACTTGCTTACAGGAGAGGAAAGGCAGAGACTTCTCGAATCTCTGTCTTCACATAATCATATCAGTCCATTCAACGAAGCTTGCAAAAAGCGCCAATGCTGCACAGCAGAATGGATATATACGGCGCCTGAGTTTACTCGATGGTATGACGGAACTGGATCGTCCTTGCTCTGGTGTTCTGGGAAAAGTATGTTCTACGAAGCATCTGTGCTGGACCATGCTAATGCAAGGCAGTCGGATCAGGAAAGACTATCCTGTGGTAGGATGTCCAGACACCCAAAGCCCCTACGGACCTGCTGACCCAACCGATTATAGCGCAAGTGTTATCAACCATGTATTCGCGAACAAAAACAGTAATGACCGCGTCACGTTCTTCTTTCTGCAGTACGATAACGCGGATTCCCTCAAGGCGGAAACGATAATTCGGTCGCTCATCCGACAATCGATCGACATCGTCACATTGCCCGAGGACGTTGAAAGCCAATTGAGAGAGCTAGACCGAAGGCTGTTTGTTGAACTTGGAGACTGGGTAGGCCTTCTCCGGCAAAGAATCAAGCTTTCGAGCGCATTCTATATTTTCATCGACGGGCTGGATGAGTGCGACGCTGCAGAGCGACGAGCCCTTCTCGACGCATTTTCATCACTTGCTACCACTGCCTCTGGCTTGAGGATTTTTATCGCCAGTCGTGACAGCCTATATGTGGACCTAAGGAGCAGGTTCTCGCAAATGGAGCATGTGTCGATGACATCCGCTGCCCTAATCTCGGACATTCGTCTCTATGTTAAGGAGACTCTCCAAGAACGAATACGGAATGACGACCTGGTGGTCAGGAATCCCTGTCTCTTAGACGACATCGAGGATACGCTAACTCAGCACGCTGACGGGATGTGAGTGACTATTCCTCACCTTTGGGAGGAATACATGCTAATCGTCCAAGGTTCCTCTGGGTTACGTTCTTAATCAGCGAAATTTGCACTACAAGCTGCGATGACGATATCCGAGAAACCCTCCGCAGCCTTCCCAAAGACTTGGAAGATACTTTCACTCGCGCGTTGTCGCGCGTCGTATCTCGACAAAAGAGGGATGATTTAGCTCAGAAAGTATTTCGGTGGGTGGCTGTAGTGAAACGGCCCCTGACACTCGAAGAAATCAGCGAAGCTATCTCTATCGACATTGGACAGCCGTATACGAGACCTGAGCGGCTGGTTCGTAATATGGATCGCATTGTCATGTGGTGCGAAAACCTCCTGCAAATCAATGAAGAGTCCCAGTCGCTCCAATTCGCTCACAGCACCATCCGCGACTTTATTACAGAGGCAATCTTACCAGTTCAGCTTGCGGGCTTTCACATTGACTTGGAGGAGGCTGACCACTTCGCCGGTGAAATATGTGTCACATACCTTCACCTCAACGACTTCAAGACAACTATAGCCCGACGAACGCGTCCACTTCCTCAATTAAACCCTGTGGCCATGGCTGGTACCGCTCTCAGCCGAGGTTCGAAAACGGCCGAGTTAGCAACTCGCGTTGTCGACTTGACTTCAAGACACCTCAAATCCAAAGTAGACCCGGATCTTGTTGGAGTCCTTGCGAACTACGGCAGAGCTGATGCCAGTGGAAGTTTTAACAGATTTCAACAGAGCCATCCTTTTCTCAAGTATGCGGCAACGTACTGGATTTCCCACACTGCCAAATTTCAGAAGGGCAGATCCATCACGTGGGACTTATGGCATGATATGATCAGGGATGGTCATGATTTGGCGCGAACACCCTGGAGAGAGTCAAAATCTCAGTCAAATGAGCATGCAATGCTCCTCTGGAGCCACCAAGAACATCATCACGCTCTTCTCCGCTACGCCAATCGTCTCGAAGGACTATCTGAGTCTGAAAGGAATAAGCTGATATGGATATCAGCATGCGAGAGTGATATTGAAGTTGTCTCAATTTTTTTGGAAGCTGGAAAATGTTCAATGCGCGGCATCAATAGTGCGCTTCAAGCAGCATCGGAAGCTGCCAATCTTCAGGTAATGGAGCAGCTACTGAACGCCGGAGCTGACGTTAATGCTGCTCCGGCTGATCATTTTGAAGGACAGACAGCGCTTCAAGCAGCATCAGCAGGTGGACATCTTCAGGTCATCGAGCGACTACTCAACGCTGGCGCTGATGTTAATGCCGCTGCTGCTACAGGTGGAGGCCGGACAGCGCTTCAAGCAGCATCAGCGTGTGGACATCTTCAGGTCGTCGAGCGGCTACTTGGCTCTGGAGCCGATGTTAATGCTCCTGCTGAAGATGGAGGCCGGACAGCACTTCAAGCAGCATCAGAAGGTGGACATCATCAGGTCGTCGAGCGGCTCCTCAACGCCAGAGCTGATGTTAATGCCGACGCTAGTAAATACAGAGGTCGGACAGCGCTTCAAGGAGCATCAGAATGTGGACATTTCCAGATTGTTGAGCGGCTACTCGGCGCTGGAGCCGACGTCAATGCAGCTGCTAGTAAATACGGAGGTCGGACAGCGCTTCAAGCAGCATCAGCGGGTGGACATCTTCAGGTCGTCGAGCGGCTTCTCGGCGCTGGAGCCGATGTTAATGCTGCTGCTAGTAAATACGAAGGTCGGACAGCGCTTGAAGCAGCATCAGAAGGTGGACATTTCCAGATTGTTGAGCGGCTACTCGGCGCTGGAGCCGACGTCAATGCTGCTGCTAGTAAATACGAAGGTCGGACAGCGCTTGAAGCAGCATCAGCGGGTGGACATCTTCAGGTCTTCGAGCGGCTACTTGGCTCTGGAGCCGATGTTAATGCTCCTGCCGCTGAAGATGGAGGCCGGACAGCGCTTCAAACAGCATGTGCAGGTGGACATCTCCAGGTCGTCGAGCGGCTATTGAACGCTGGAGCCGATGTTAATGCTGCTGCTAGTGAATACAGAGGTCGGACAGCGCTTCAAGGAGCATCAGAATGTGGACATTTCCAGATTGTTGAGCGGCTACTCGGCGCTGGAGCCGACGTCAATGCTGCTGCTAGTAAATACGGAGGTCGGATAGCGCTTGAAGCAGCATCAGCGGGTGGACATCTTCAGGTCGTCGAGCGGCTACTGAATGCTGGAGCCGATGTTAATGCTCCTGCCGCTGAAGATGGAGGCCGGACAGCGCTTCAAACAGCATGTGCAGGTGGACATCTCCAGGTCGTCGAGCGGCTATTGAACGCTGGAGCCGATGTTAATGCTGACGCTAGTAAATACAGAGGTCGGACAGCGCTTCAAGGAACATCAGAATGTGGACATTTCCAGATTGTTGAGCGGCTACTCGGCGCTGGAGCCGACGTCAATGCTGCTGCTAGTAAATACGAAGGTCGGACAGCGCTTCAAGCAGCATCAGCGGGTGGACATCTTCAGGTCGTCGAGCGGCTTCTCGGCGCTGGAGCCGATGTTAATGCTGCTGCTAGTAAATACAGAGGTCGGACAGCGCTTCAAGCAGCATCAGCGGGTGGATATCTTCGGGTCGTCGAGCGGCTACTCAGAGCCGGAGCTAACGTTGGTGACCCACCTTCCGGCCACCCCCCTCTTCCGGCCGCCCGAAAAATGCACGCCGTCATTTCAACCCTCCCTCGGTAACTTCTATTTCCTCTGCCAATTCAAACCTATTTGACATGATACTTTGCATAGATATTCTTTGATATATAATGAAGCAATATATTGAAAACTACATTAATCAGGCCTTAGATTCTATCGCAAGAGGCCAAAGTCTTCGAAAGGCTGCAATCCCATAGGGAGTTCCTAGGAGCACACTGACTTAAGAGCACTCAACCTTAGAATAAAGCTTTCTCTAGCTGTCAGCGCCTCTCTACAAACAAAAGGACCATCTCTCCTAATAGATCCTTTCACAGGCTGCCCTAGGGCCCCCACCAACCCATTCCCAGCTTAAGGACTTTGCTGAGAGAGTCTTACGCACACAGGGTGACTTCTAGCCCCTTGGAAAACGCTAGGTTCAAGCTTTCCTTAGAAGTAACCTATCAGTTAAGGTCCAAGGAAGCAGACCTATTGATTCAAAGCACGTCAATGGAGCCTTAACTGACGTTATAAGGCATTAGTTCAGGTGTCTCAACCTCCCTACGATCAAGGATATCAAACCAGCTGACTGTTATAATATAGACGAATCTAGGATTCTAGAGGGCAAGGGATCTAATAGCATTGTCCTTAGGAGTATAGAGAAAACAGCAATACGCAAAAAACAGCCTGGAGTATAAGCTTAGACTTCTTTTATTAAGTGTATCTCAGTAACTGGCAAAGCTCTTCCTCCCTTAGTTATATTTTAGGGAAAGACAGTTTAACAGTAATGGTTTCCTCTTAATCTATCTCTATACAAATCCTGGCAATTCGCAGCAACTGAAAATAGCTGGAATACAGACTCCACTACAGTAGAATAGCTACAGAAAGTCTTTATCCTATCTACCTAGCCTGCTAACTCTTCTGAGGCTAGGTCATTGATATTAGATAGACATAGCAGCTATAAAATAACAGATTTTATATATCCTTTCTTCTAGCATAATATCTATTTGCTTTTCTTACCTCTACACTTATTATATGTCTTATAACCCCTTGATCAGTCAGTCTTTAGGCCCTTAAGGCAGCCTACAGAAAACAGCTTGGATACCTTGATCAATAGGCCGATTCTACAGTTGTTAGAAAGTACAACTTCTTAGCTTATTATAGGAAGGCTTACCAGGTTAGTTTAGCTGGCCAGAATATTCGAAGTAGGTGGAAAGCGACAGGTCTATGGCCAGTGTCTATTGCAAAGCCTTTATTAAACCCTCTATTACTCGAGAATTCCAACAAACTAGCCGAAAAGTCAGCCAATTCAATAACAGAACGAGCTATTGGGAGAAGGCCTATCCCAGTCTGGGCCTCTGATACGTCTGCGGTTATTTGGTCAACGCCAAGGAAGGCTGTTAAATCGAAGGATCAGCTGGCACAAGCCAGCCAGCTAGATCAAACCACTTGTACCCAACGTCTACTATTCCGGAAGGTCTATAAGGCATTTCAAGAGAAGGACGTCCAGTTAGCTACTGCTTTAGAGAATGTTGAATCCATAGAGGCCCAGCTTGAAGCTAGAACGTTCAGGAAACTCGAGAGGGTCAAATTGAGCCCGAATTCGAAGTTCGCTAATATTGAAGCGATATATAGGGCCCAATTAGAAGCTGGGGAGCCAGCAGACTGTACAGATTAATCAAAAAGGTCTGAATTACATAGTAAGAGTGAAAGCTGCATTATAGTTGCATCTAGAAGAGTAAAAGAGTAGTTTGAATATGATGGTTATTTTGCGGAATGGGAGTTTTAGGGTGGACCAAACAGGGGTCACCAACATTATCAACTTTGCCAAGAGCATTCAAGCGCAACATATTAACATATATTAGTAACGGTGCCTGTGCAATCCTGCTTGAGATAACTTACTTGAAATTGGCAGCTTACGCCTTAGATCCTTGTGTGCGATTTCTCGAACTCCTAATTATATTAGTATCACGTCTTGAAGTGCCAGGATGAGCATAGTTCTACGGAACCGAAGAAAGCTTGACTAGAACCTCGCCCCCAAACTCTTCCATGGTCTTCTCCTTTACTCTAGCTGCCACCATCTTTGCTCTCACACAGAAACTTTTGGCGGACTCCGTTCCGTATCTTCCTTCGTAATTGCCGGGTTTCTTGTCTGGGCAAGCGAGGTTTGCATCCATTGCTCAATACCAGACCACTGAAGAATATGACGACTAATAGCAAATATCTGGGGATGTCGTTTCCAAAAAGGGAGTGGATAGTACCTGCCAGAATGTAAATGACTGGCTCGGCTGGAGAACGACGTATCTCCATCGACCCCTATGAAACTGCGGGCCATCATCCATCGTTCTTATTCTTCTTTGTGTCAGAAACGACACCCACAACTACCCAATAGGCCCTTCTTGCTCTCTATCCCACGTAGCGAGCCCTTTGTTGTCCCCATTCGGCACTGCATTATTGTCTCTATCCGATAGACGGACCCATTCAAGAACGTCGTTCCACTCATTCCAATCCTCAGGTGATGCAGTCCTCTCTCAGCATCCTCCTATAGCGCACTATCTTGAACTTGAATGAGTAGTTGACACTTCTCCATAACCAAGAAGTGTGGTAAGATAGATAGCAAGGATCTGCGCAGATCCAGTATAAGTTCGGACCCCCATTTGCCACCCCAAAATTTCTCGCCGCCATCCACCATCACATTTTCAACAATCATCTTCCTCCACAAATATACGAACTTCAATACATGAGGCCATAGAACCAATTCCTTCAACATCTCTGCTTTATAAGGACTAATAATAACCTCTGAACCCTCGTCTTGAGCCTTCTGGGTTATTAACAAACCTCAAATTAGGGCTTTTTTCGACCTTCTCTCTTTTCTTCAGCTTAAGAGATTCAAACTGGCTTTCTGAGACCTTAACCTTAGCTTTAGCTGTAGCTAAGTAATAGCACGTTTTATCAAAAGCTTTTGAGACCTTTTGAAAGTGAACACGCTGTGTTGTCGTATGCTGATTGACCAGGTCTGATTGATAGGTCTGGTCGCTTGGGTCCTTTGCCTTCTGTGGAGTCCAAGGTGTGACAGACGGATTAACCTTTCGTGTCTCTCTTCATTCGTGGATACCCTGCTTATAGTAAGGCACTTGTGATACTAGCGGGTATTAATCAAGGGACCAGCAACTGCCTTTGAAGACTCATGTAGAACGTGGATGCTGTCTCCACAAAATTTGGGAAGATCAAACCACCTCACAGCCCACCAGGACTAAGAATAGTGCTTGGTACATAGACAGGTACAGCTAAAAATAAAGTGTGTGACGTCATGTCGGCGCCTGAAAAGCGGGACCCGCCATCGTGTACGTATAATTTCCTGTTACGGAAAACCGTCGGGCCAAGGAGTGACTAGCATGCCCGTCAGTCGGTGATTCTAAACTGGCTCCTACATACTCTGTAGCCTTCTAACGTTTCCTTTTTTGTAAGGACAATGGGCCCGCTGCGGAACACCCACATTCAACGCCCAAACACGGACCCAATTGTGGTGTCACGGAATCCTCAATGACATAGGCGGCAAATGTTGCAGCCACTTAGAAATACACAAGCGCCCACATGCACGTCGTCAGCTGCAGGGGCATAGACACGTACAAGACACTCCTTCTCCTAAAATGCTAAGATACTACGAGACAAAGGTACGAGTGCAACTTTCTTCCTTTGAATATGCACACAGCCGGGTTTGTATGGTCCTGACGAGCGTCGGCGAATAGTAGCTGCAGAAGGGAACAAGTGTCGTGGCGCTGCCCGCGTTCTCCCGAGAACAAGTCTAAGCCGAGGGGTTAGCGATAAACGGATAGTAATATCCAGCTCTAAGCCCATGCCGGATGTGGAGGATTCACGACCCACATAGAGCTTGGCCCAACGACATGCAGGGGTAGCTAGGAGAAGGAGGCAGGACACGACGAGATGCAGATGGCGATTAGTGAACCATACCGGCACTATTTAGCTGTGCCAGCCATTGGCGCGACCTTAATCGAGATTAGCGTGGAGTGCCGTGAGCTTGAACCGTGTGCTGCGGGCTATCTGGAAGGAGTGGATGCCAGGATACAGCTCAGCTTCTGCGGTGAAGGGCCTATGGCGTGTACAAAGTATTTCCTATTCAAAAAATGGCCATTATTTCTTTGCGCCCTTCTTCCTTGTTTCCCGTTTCCCACCGATGTCATACTAGCAAACTGGAAGCCCCTCTGTGTCGTACAATGTCCCAACTGCGCCCTTGTGCGATCCCATGCCTTCCGTTTCTATCCAGTCGCATTCCTGCTGTACCTTGGCTGAGACATTACGCCGCGCCTCTCACTCCGATACCAGCCCAAGAGTTATACCGACTGTACGGGTGCTCTCAGAGTGGCAAGAAGGAGGATCGTTAACATAGCGTAAAGGATTATTTTGAATCAAAAGTACGTTACAACGGACTACTGCTTGTGGTAGGTAAGCTTACAGGTGTGGACCCGAAGTTGGTTGAGGAATCGCGATAATCTCTCCAGAGAAGAATTAATGATCAGCGAATCCTGATTACATTTTCTAGTAACAACTTCGGAACAACATACTCGGATAGCTTCAGGAGACGGTTAGAATATCCTTTCGCCTATATAAGAGGTCAAGACCACCTCCCTCTTTCTCATTTTTTCTCTCATCAGCACCTCGCTCATCACTTAATTCTCCTGCTCAATAAACCATCCCCGGCACTTTGCCGTCACCGCCACTATGCGCTTGACTATCAGCACGATCGTCGTCGCCGCCCTGTCCGCCACCGCTTTGGGCGCCGCCAGACCAGACGCCAACACTGGGGTGAGCAGCGCCCCAGGGAGTGGCCTTTACCCCCGCGCCATCTTCTGCCCCTGCACCTCCACCCGCACCTGCGGTTGCGGTTCCGGCAGCTGGTGCCACTGCGAGGAGCCCAACGACGAGCACTCCAAAGCCTACTGCTCTAAGAACAAGGCCTGCGGTTGTCCCGGTGGGAGTTACGGCTACTGTGTTGTGAGTACTTTCTTTACTCTGTTTTCGTCTTCTGTGTTTTGTCTTAGTGGCCACTAACCAAAGTGACGGGTGGATTAGCCGGACTAAAGGGGGTGTTGAGATCCGATGGACCTAATGGAAGCTTGACAGCGTGGGTCGCCATGAAGCAATATCGACAGAAAGACAGACAGACACAAGCAGCAGGGTTAGACCACGATCATTACTGTATACCTTCACTCGTTAGTAGTTAGTCTAAGGACTTCTATATGAATTGGACCGATCCCACAAGGTGTAAATATGTCTCTTAGGTGTGCAATCATGCGACCTCTTAAGTAGGATTTAACCAATAGGCCTTAGATCTCAGGAAAGAATAATTAAAAATGCTACTGTTTAGACATGACGAGTCTTCTAACATATTAGCAAGGTCATTAAAGTAGTACTTACGAGGCCTTCCCACATGGTTGATATGTTATTACTTCGACAGCTAGGTTTCTACCTATCTGGCGTCATGTTTGAGCAACTTCTCGTGCCGATTAGTTAGTCCATATCCTTAGTATTCCGCTTCCACAATAGGCGAATCGTGCCCTATCTAAGTAATCATTTCTTCACAGCTACCTATAAACCTTTTTTCACGTCTGGATTACTTCTCCAGAACCACTATTAACGTTGGTTGCCGGGACATAAATTCAAGGAAGCCACCAAAGCGGAACCCAGGAGAGCAGTGCAGCTCTATCAGGGTGTCACCGATTCCAAAGTTTGCCTCCTCCGGTAAGTTTCCTCTCAACGCAGTTCTCACCAGTGGCCGCTTGAGCACCAATGTTCTGGCATCAGTATTCCTGCTAAAGTTCTCACATCTAAGCATCAGGATCACCGAGCTCCCCCCCCACGTCTCCAACGCCATCATTGAGATTGTGCGGGCTTTGGAAATTGAGAATATCCCTATCCGCCGTGACCATCGCTTTCCCGCCCTCGTCGCCCTCGCCGCCTTCGCAGCATGGCGAGCGGGTGCAAGAGCATGACCTTACTGCTTGTCAGGTTATGCGCCAACAGGAGGAACTAGTCAGAGTTGGGAGGTTTCCCCTTATTGCCGAGGGCTGCTCAGGAGTTCCCCCGGGCGTATTGGCTGGCAGAGTTAAGGCAGATGTCGTAGAGAGATCCGGGGTAAGGCTAACAATGCAGATGGTCTTAGTCGGGACAGTGCGGGGAGGGCGTCCGTCCCGTGGACGGCCACCTAGGAGGTTAGTGTAAGGTCCGTTCCAGTCAAGGTTTACAAGCTTAGAGTCTATTGCTTGTCCCAGTTAGATGTAACACGGGATAAAGCGGACATAGAGCGTACGTGGTCATTGTCGTACCATCATACAACTCTAAGAAGCCCACCGGCAGGTCCAGCCATGGTTTAGAGCTGATAGACAGCGAGTATTAAACACGCGAAGGATTCTCAATCTGAGGGACGACCTTGTTCTAGTCATCGAGCGAAATGACATACATCCAGTTCTGGACCCCAAACATCAGTCCGCAGTCGCGCACCGACAACCAGTCATTTAAGTCAAACGCGGCGCCATCTGAATCGCACACGACGAGGGCGTTGTAGGATTGTAGGCTCACGCGGCTGTGGATGGGCCTGCGCCAGTTCGAACTGACAAAGACGCCGCCAGGGCAAGAGAAGCGAACAAAGACGCCGCCGTCCAGCCAGCCAGCGCCCCACTCATCTTCGCGGCTTCGAGCATGCCCGAGGTCTTCATGTAGTGGAAAGCCATTTCCGGAAATATCGAGCAATGGAAAATCATGCTCGGGGTAATCGGGAAGTGGGAGCCCAGACCTTGGGCGGCAGAGGACCGTCCTCGACATGTTCGGGGTGAGGTAGTCTCGGCAGTCGAAGTTGAAGGTTCAAATGGGCCTGACCCGCCAGGGAGGGACAGCAGGCGCACGGATGTGATGCCTTTCCGCGCCATGTCACGGCTGCAGCGCACTGAGGAAGGCGCCAGGTGCCGTGTCGCGGCCGTGGTAGCCCTTTCTCCCCATGGAGCAGACCACCGAATCCTCGCCCTGGGCCAAGTGGCTGACTCCACCGTGTTCAATCTCCAGGTTATTTTCAAATTGGGGCGTCGTTTGACCGTATTGTACACAAGGCTCTGTCCTTTTTTGCGCCTTTTTGCCTGATTTCGAGTTGGGGGTTTCGGAATCCGGAGATAAGTTACACGCAAGTGCCAGAAACGTATCCGGTAATACCATGCACCGTGTACCGCGGATCCGTGCTTCGGAAACATTTTATAGAGTGTGATAATAATAAAAAGGATGCCCATTCCGTAGTTACCTGTACTCTTTATACAAGTGGAGGCTGGAATCCAAACGCGACAACATTTCTGACTCCCTGACCACATTCGAATCTGAGCATCTGCACATCCCATCTTCAGCTCTCCCCGCCGCCGGCATGGCATTGCACCTTATCTCTGCAGGCCTTATGTACATAATTATCCCGGTTATACTGTGGAGACCCCGCGCATTTTACGCATGTACAGGGAACACAGCGTGCCGCTAGCTGCATGTAGACGGTTCATTCCGATGTGAGTCATGAGTAGTACTCCGCTTCCCAGCAACAGGGTGACTATGGTATTCTTCTACATTTAAAACATGACTCTAACCTCATAGTGCATGCGAATTGATAGTAGAACAGTATTCTATATGCCTATATTGGGAAGCCGTCGCATACCACGCTCTAGTTCTAATCTGAGCGGAACACAAACCTACGCTTTGCCCCTTTACTCCAAGGACAACAAGTAAACCCTTATCCCTGACCAGATTAACATGCAAGGGCTACCGGTAAAGGAGTGGCGCCGCGGCGATTTCCTCCTCTCCACGGATGTCTCCCTCATCGACATGGAAGCCGTGAACTCGGCCCTCGCGTCAGACTTTATGCCCTGGGCCGTTGGCCTACCTGAAGACCTGCTCCGGACGGCTATAAATAGCTCTCTTTGCCTTGGCCTATACCACTGTCCCAAGACAGAAAGACAAGCGGGTACGCAATACGGATCATCAATACGGCGTGCTCCTCTGACCCCGCTAACATAGAAAACCTTCGAGTAGATACCACAAGGCGGATGATCGGGCTCGCTAGAGTGGTGACTGACTTTGTGACCTTCGGTTATGTCACGGACGTGTACGTCCTCGAGGAGTTCCGCGGGCTGGGGCTCGGAAAGTGGATGATGGAGTGTCTAGGCGAACACATAGACCAGTGGCCGTTCCTCCGGCGCACATTCCTCCTCACGATCACCACCGAGGCGGCAGCTCTATACAAGAAAACCGCCGGCTTCATCGAATTTCAAGAGGGTCCGTCTGCAAAATTGATCTTACTTGAGAAGAGGGGCCAAGGGACCCGTATATAGCAGCTGGTTGGTTGGACTACTACCAGGACGGACGTTATTGTATCTAGAATTAGACTGCTTTTAAGTCTATGCTTTGGCTGTCTTGCTGTTGGCCCCACCGGCGGCCTTTCTAAGTTCCAGCGCACGCTTGTACGGCGGGGCAGTTGGAGGTTGAACAGGATCTAATGATACGTGATCCTCTGGAAGACGATATGAGGCGTCGGAATCGAAAGCGGACAGGTCCCCGCATGCCAGGAACGGCGCGACCCAGCGGCTGCCACGAGTTTCTTCCTCCTCCTGCTCATCAAAGGCCTCAACCTCTACTACACCCTCTGATTGCCTCACTCCTGCCACAGACCCCGACGCGGGACGACAGTAATTCCATGTCCCTTTCTCATGATCCTGCATCCTCACGCCTTCGACCGTGGGATACGCCCTCGCCCTCTCCTCCACCATCTTCTCGAGCCGATCCCCCACCCCCAAGGGATCCTCCAAACTAGCGTTGAAACCGACAGGCGGCCTGAACCCAATACAAACGATAAAAGCCTCCACACTACTAGCCCTCGATGACCGCGGCTTCGCCACCACAACCCTCTCAAAAAACACCTTCATCTGTGCATACAAGAGATCCACGTTCCTCCCCCTGAAGATCTTGGCAACGAACTTGCCGCCGGGGCGAAGGACGCACAGCGCGAGATTCAGGGCCGCAAAGAGGAGCTGGGACTGCACGTAGATGTCAAGGTCGTGCAGACCCGTGACGTCAGGCGCACCGTCAGAGAGGACGAGGTCGACAGGGTGGGAGGCCTGGTTGGTTGAGGCGTCGTGGCTGGGGTCGAGGGATTGTAGGAGGAGCGGGACGGTTGCTGGGTGGGTGATATCAGCGCGGAGGGTGGTGATGCCTGCGAGGGGGCTCATGGGCTGGAGGTCGATTGAGACAATCTTGACATCTTTGCGCGGGCCATTGTTCGGCGAGGGTTCTTTTGATGGGGAGTCAGAGTTGGTGGGTGAGTTTTCGCTCGGGAAAAGCTTAAGCATTTGCTGGCGGAGCTTGGCTTCTCGGTCTTGCCATGCCGCGCGCCCGAACTTCTCGCCTTTTATGAGCACGCGGGAGAGGACTTGTGACCAGCTACCAGGCGCGGCGCACAAGTCCACGACTCTAGTGACGCCCGCGAAGAGGTCGAACTCTGTACGGCAGTCAGCACGTGATTTGATTCGGCAGACGCAAATTTGGCGCTTACCCTCGTCTAGCTGGAGGAGCTTGAAGGCGCTCCTGGCACGCCATCCTTGCTCTTTTGCGAGCCTATAGTAGGCGTCGCGCTTGTCCTTTGAGACCTTGCCCATTGGTTGTGTTATCGAGGGTGAGAAGGAGTCGTCGGGAAGGTGAGATGTGAATTTTCGAGGTCTGCCCCTCTCGTTGGGCGCAAGGTGGGATGTTTCCGCGATAGTGGGGCTTTTATTTCTAGTAGCATGATGAATGACAATAAGCGATAATATCCTTGTAAGAAGACTAGATCAACAAAACTTCCGCCACATCCCTCGGCCACAGGTCAAGCCCTCTCTTTTTCTGGATTTGGCTTCCCGTTCCGTGTCAGTTCATGATTCAACCAGACATTTACAGTATGGACCAGGTTCACGGTCCATGTTTCATATTACTACCTATTCTTAACTGGGCCCTGAATACAGTGTAATATCGTGTGCGCAAGTAGCCCAAGAGTACCCTTCCATACGCCGCCCTAATAGATTGAATCCAACGGTACCCAAGTTCCAACTCTCAACTGCAAGAGCGAATTAGCGACGCCATGTCGGCTGTCACGCACATGAAGCGCCAAACGGAGAGTTGAGCATTTCCTTCTGCCAGGTGCAGACAACTGAAATAAATCGCGGTGCCCCACCCTGGGGTTTGGCTACCCGGCCCACTTCGCCAGACCCCGTGCGCCCACGGGGTCCGTCATGCCATACAAAAAGTCCATCCAAACACAAAAAAATCCCTCACACACCTACATTTCTCCCCTTTTCTCAATCAATATGACTTCTACGTCCCTACAAATTGAAGGGCGCATTCAGAACGCATGCATCTACTATGTTGAGAATTCTGGAGCCTCTGTCGCGTCTATTGCGCGAGATTTCGATGTTCCTTATTCGCGCTTATACGCGCGTTTAAGGGGTCGCCAGACACTCCACGATCGCCCACGCACGAATACGCGGCTCACTAAAGCTGAAGAGGCAGCTATCTGTAGCTATATAGATAGGCTTGATCGTCTTAACCTCTCAGCTCGAGCAGAACACATACGCGGCGCTGCGGATCTAATTCTTGCACGAAAAGCGCAGCATACAGCTCGCAGCCGAGCTCAGCCTGCCCCTACAGACCTCCCAACCGTTGGAAACCACTGGACTATGCGCTTTATTAAACGAAACACCTATCATGTGATGCCTCAGAAAGTGCTTGATGCAGAGAGGTCTATCTCAGAGGATCCAATGCTGATCCAGGGGTGGTTTGACCGGCTTAAAGAGATCATAGACGACTATGCCATCCAGCCAACTGATATCTGGAATATGGATGAGACGGGCTTCCAGATAGGCTTTGGGAAGAATGGCTTCTGTGTCACAAGGCGCCGTAGCAAGCGCCTCCTTGCAATCCCTACAAATCGAGAGACTGCTACAGCTATAGAGGCTATCTCTGCTACTGGAGACGTTATTCCAGCATTCCTGATCCTTAAGGGCAAGGTTCACATGCTACGTTGGTATGCAAATAAGGCCCTACGAGACGATATGGTTCTTGCGGTCTCTGAGAGTGGCTATTCGAATGACTGTCTTAGCTTTGAGTGGCTCCAGCACTTCGAGAGCTATACTCGAAAGAAACAAGTAGGGCATACACGCCTCCTACTCCTGGACGGATATGGCTCCCACCACAGCTATCAGTTCATTGAATTCTGCAAAGCTCATGACATTATCCCCTTTGGGCTGCCTCCCCACTCAACTCATATCCTTCAGCCCCTTGATGTAGTGGTTTTCCAGCCCTACAAGCACTATCATGCAAAGGCCCTTGACCGGTTAGTCAGGGAGGGCACAGAGAGCATAACTAAGCTTGAATTCCTATCTGAAATCGAGAAGGTTAGAGCTCATGCCTTCAAAACGACTACTATTCGAAGCAGCTTTAAAAAAACCGGTATATACCCCTTCCAGCCAAGCGTTGTGCTTGATATAATCAAAGAGCGGCACCCACAGCCCGAGACCCCCCCTCAGACGCCTCCTCCCTTCCTCTCCTCCCCTTTTGGCACCCCAAGGTCACCTTCAAAGCTTGCAACAGTAGGGCCTCGACTTATAGACGCTGCCCACGGAGGAAGGGAGTGTCTAGGGCGTCATGTTGAGAGGTTTGTGCGTGGAGCTACACAGCTTGGGTGGGAGGGCGCGATTGCTGTTAGGGACTCGACTGCACAACAGGAGACAAGGAAGCGCAACGCAGAGCTTAGAGCCAGCCAAAATCGATATCTACAACGAGGAGGAGCCCTTACAGTAGCTGACGGAAGGACTCTGATTTGGAAGCGTACTTGGGGTGATTGGGTGGCTGAAGGAAGAAGGGTGCGACAAGAACGAACAGAGGCGCGTGAGGCGTGGTGCCCGATTGCAGTCAAATGCGCCTCTATCGCAAGGTTTCGAGAGATTTCAGGCATTCCTCTTAAAGAAATCTTGCGATTTTCTACTTATTAATGGTTTTTTTATAGTTATACGATTTTTTTAGGAATTGATATAGATTTTTGTAGTAGTAATGTGTGTGTAAGTGCTTGTTATTTGCGCGTGGATGGACTTTTTGTATGGCATGACGGACCCCGTGGGCGCACGGGGTCTGGCGAAGTGGGCCGGGTACAGCACATAAGACCAATTGTTAACAGTCGGAACTACTTGTACAAGCCGCCACTGGCTTGTGTCGTGGGCGCACCAGCTACGGCTCCACTACCTAGCTGAGAGAGCTAACAGGAATATACGCATCGGTTTTCTGCCCTTAAATACGTTCATTCTCACGAGTAACGCTCAGATTCTACTTTCAAACAAGCCTTCCTAGTTTCTCCACTATATGCCTGTCTTTTAGTCCAGCCCATCCGTTGCAAGATCGTAAAAGGACATCCGTGACATCCTTCCACCCACAGGTGCCTGTACTAGCTTCGTGCAAATTCTAGGTCTGCATGTGCAAAGTATAAGGCGGTATTGTATACGGCTTCTGTGACATGGGATTTTTTCGAGGACGTCCAGTCGCGTGCCGACCAAGTGCTGACCCATCTTATGGTTGTAATATGCCCTGTACCGTTCCAATTTCTCAGGTGAGTTCTTCGAGTCGGCCAGCTCTGGCCAGCCATACATGAGGGGGTTCCAGTCGAGCGTAATGGGACAGAGGTAGGACGTGTAACCTTAACGCGGCGGCAGGATCTGTACAAGGTCCCAGTCGATTATTCCAGTGTCATCACCCTCGTCGTCAATCATTTATTGCCCACGGGCTGACGGATTCTGCCATGTGCTCCCGTAGGTAGGCTGGCGTTGAGTCGAAAGGGACTGACGTCGCAATGCGGACGATGCCATCATCATTATCATGCTAATGGTGAGAGATCCGTGTCGACTAGTTGGTGGGAGCCAATATTCTGGAAGCGAAAATTGGACAGCTGCACCATGCACCGAGCGAGCGTAGCGAATATCCTCAACCGTCTCTCTTCGAGGGACTGGAAGACGGGGTCAAACCACCCCTTGATCACTGGGCGTCCAGATACAACGTTCATGCATAGGTATGGGGCGCCGAGCTTGTTGTCGCGGGAAACGTCGAACAGAAGGAACCTGGGGGCCGGAATCATTGTCTCGCTTGCGAGGAGGCGTAAGGTGGTAAGTTGGGGTTCGAGCGATCGTGCCGCATTGTCGGTCAGACCGTTACCTCACTCAGTGGCGGGCACGCGTATCACGACCTTAACATCATCGAGCTGGACAATATGCACGAGGTTGTGGGAGCCAGCGACCGCAGCGCTTCAGGGCCCACGTTCACAATATCCATGGCAGCAGTCACTCACATACAAGCACAAGTAATAGATTGTTCCATTTGTTCAGTGACGATACCTTCACAATCGTCATGGGAGCAACATATTACACATGAAAACTTCAGCTAACTTGCATGTTTTGCAGGGAAGCGAGCATGTACCAAGTGTAAGTCTGATCTTTTCTGTTCGGCTAACAACCAGAACTTAATGCAATAAAAGCAGGTTGCATATCACAGTGCTGCAAGCAATATGGCAACTGTGGCTTTTTTACATGCTCAGAGTCCTACTGCGGTGGACTCACCCCTATCTGCAGGTGTGAATGCAGGAGGGTCTGAGAGATTGTGTCCGAGACAGTCAGTCGGGGATTAAAGGTGGAGAGGGAACCTATTGCATACTACTTCAACAGCACTACTTTATCATTGCTATCTCACAAAATGAAATAAGCGTCATTTCCACATCCTCTAACCGATGAGGACAGGGCAGAATCAGATGTCCTTGTGCCTGTTCTACTTATTAGTGGGCTGTTCCTCCTTAGGTATGTATGTGTTATTCTCATATGCTTCTCTGCCTTGTAGGCGCCTTTCCTTGTCTGTTGTGTCCAATCCGTAACAACAGCTTCCCTGCCTTATAGGCGCCCTTCCTTGTCCACTGTGCTTCTAACATTCAGGGGTTCCATATTAGTTCTTAACCGGCTGTCATTAGCGGCCACCCTGGCATCTGCTTCACAACCACGCACCGCAGATCCGCCGATACCATCGTCAACTCACAAATAGACCTCCAACTCCACTTCAAGGATTTCACACCCGCCACTTGACACCAAGCTTAGGAGAACCTGATGGCAGAGCCAAGCAACAAGGGATTTTGACCTCTCGGGTGCTGAGTTTGATGGGCTTGCACAAACACAGCCAGCTACTAGTACAAGAAGACAAAGGAAAAGGGCCGCGTCGCCCTGTCCGCACACAATAGGAGCGATAGATATCGAAACTTTTTCGATACAACAGGATTGGAAAGTTGTCGAAGGTTCGCGAATCTCAACCAGTCAAGGGGTGACGCATGGGCCAACAGCCATCCTCGTATTTGAACTCCTGACGGATAAGAGCAACCGTACAAGAGAGAGAAGAACACAATCAACGGAATGAACATGTTTCTCATCAGCTTTAGTGTCTTTGTTGTCTTCAGTAGTTCTATTTGGCTGGATATACGTTGTGTCTGACAAATGTAGGCCCTAATTAATGACGCTCCGTTAATACGCTAGGACTTGACAGATCTTTCCTTTTGGACCCTAATTGAAGAGCTCCTTTATGGGAAGTCTTGAAACTAGTTCTTTTTAAGGGCATAGGGCACTCCTTATAAATTCAGGATTCGTTCAGCAAATTCCCGGATCTGCGTTTCTGTAGTGGGAGCGTTCATAAAGACTGCGAAATACTCCCTATGAGATTGTGCGATTGACTAGTTATTGAAGAAGTAAAAAGCTAGCTACGCGGTAGAGACTGGAGTTAAGCACCTTTGACATTTCTGTGATCGTTAGCACCATAAGTTGTTCCTTAAGTGGCTCCTGGGTCGCTTAGCCTATCTTCGGTCCAGGACTGACGAGTCACCCTTGGTTGCGTAGTGCTTTCGCCCTTTCCTAATAATATCCTTGCTTCTTGTGCATTTGTTGTGGTTCCCACCTTTAAGATGTCTGTTTCTGACCTGTTGTGAATTCACCTTGCAGCACTGATTCTTAGAGTCATCTTGTGCCGGGAATGTATTCATGGTCAAACAGTTGCTGAGGAAGAGAGTCCTCAGCACCTCTCAAAGACCAAAATTATCACAGCCGGGGTAGTAATGATCTGGCACGTCAGCGTCTTACATAACCTCCGCAACTTGCGCTAAGGAAGGAACATACTATCCCACGGAGGCTCCCAAAAGTCAGAGGCATTGACGTAGCACCAGTCGATCGTGTACTTTAGGAACCTATGTCAGCAGAGAGCTAGTTACTCTTGTACAGAAGACTTACCATCCATCTCTCTTCAGGTCTAAAGAATGACTTGGTGCACTGGCTGATAACTGTCTGGTTGAACTCATAGACGGTCACCAGGTGACATGTTTCGTTTATAGTCACACTGGGGCAGCTGTAGCATCTGGAATACTCCTCTCCAATTAGTTCTGGCTGGAGCCACCTGCGTTCAAGCTTGTCGTCTATATCGTATCTCTCCTCATACTCTTCTTCTTCATCGTCCCATGATAGAGGGGGTGGTTTGGCTCCGTCCGTGGGAAGGGGATCTGTGGTTTCGTTCTGTCGAGATCCAAACGTGGGGCCGCACCATTGAAGGGCGTCATGGTCTGTGAAACAAAGGCTCAGTATGAGGGATCAAAATCTTCAGACATTGCCCTTACCGGGCTTGTGCCACAGGCCGGATCCGCTGACCCAACAATAGTCTAGAGTCTGACGAATCCCATTAGTTTCGCAAGAAATAGGAATCACTACCTGTCCACTGGAGCTCACCTTGTACCAATACCTGCTCAATTCAAGACACGTCATCAGTCAGTGAACCTGGTCTGCTGTGAGCACTTGCTAATACAATTCAACTCACGGGTTTCCCATTATCTCCTTCCCCTCAGCCCAGCAAGTCACAGTTATGTCGACATCCCGGCCGTAAAAGGCGATCGGCTCATCGCTTGTGTCGTATCCATATTTGCACTCCGAAAGGTAACGGAAGCGGGCTCTTTGTTGAGTAACATCAAGGGGTATATACCCACAATAGTCCAGTTCGGCTGAGACTTCACCGTCGGAAAGAATAAGTCAGCGTATGTTACATTATGCGAAGTTATGCCCATTCCTACATACAGTCGCCTTCGTACTCATAAAGGTCATACTCGGAAATGTAGCAGCCCTTAGTGCTTCTCACTGTTTATTGAGGACCATAGTTAGCACTAGGAAAGAAGGTTGAAGGGCTTCGACTTACACCAGAGATCCGTGTCGTCTAAAATATCGCCTCTGGTGCATATTAGCCCACTAGGCGCAAGGACACTAGGTAAGAGCTTCACGGCCTACTTTGTCCAACAGTCTAATTTAATAACCTCATCGAAGTCGAATTCAGTCTTATGAGTGCAGATATGGTATGGACACGTCTTGCAGAGTGAGCGGTATTCGACCGTACCGTTGATATATTCCCGGGAAATGCTGTCGGCGGGGTCGTTCCCGTCAAACTGTGCGCGTACTAACGATAATAACAAAACGACGAATAGGACGATCATGTTGTCTCTGTTTCAAAAAATCGGGATTGACATTCGGAATTGTTCTTAAATAACCCAAAAAAGAAAAGGCGTCATGATGTGAGGCTAGATCCAAGGAGCATCTTAATAGGTTTTAGTCCATGCAGTCCAACCGCTGGCTTTACGTATAGTTAGGATGTAACGAAGGCAAAGTGGACGCATGCGCAAATATACGAGGAATACGCCCGGTCCATTAGTCCACGACATTGAACAAAGAAGTACGAGTTGTTGGAAGCGACAGTAAGCAATATCGGCAGTAACTATATATCTCACGTACTTCTTCTTTTTTAGAAGCTCGCCTGACCGGGTAACTGTATAGTAGAGTGGGGAAGATTACCCGGTGAGCTTAACCGTGCCCTCCCTCGTATAGGCCGAGGAAATGGGAACGGGATGTCGTGGGCAACACTGTGCCAAAAAGCATGGTCTCGGAGAAGGGACTGGAGCAGCTAAGTGAGGCTACTACTAAGATCACTGAGACCTGAGACTGGTAAGGAAACAAGAAATTTGGTCAGCAAGGCACAAGGCACTCGCGCATCACTCTCGCCCACGTATACGCGTCCGGTATCATACCTAAGACTTATCAAGCTCTCGACAGAAAATCAATAGAACTTGATAGGATAGTTATAGAGATATAGATATTGTCTTGCAATCTGTTGAAACGCCAGGAACCAAAACATGTCAGAAACAGCCATTAAACTTTATCAGACTGCTGCAATCCCCCCTCAGTAGACTGTCGAATTTCCGCAACACCACAAATACGAACGCAGATTCTCCACTGCACCCGCTCCCAGGAAATCATCACGGAATTGTTCCCTCGCAACAACGGAGTCGTGCAGATGTGTTCCCCCCACGACCGTCCCCTCATACTTAGCCATTGACCGAGCTATGAAATCGGCATTCCTTATCTACAGCAAACCTCGCAGGGGACCGGTCCGGGAGCCTACGCTAACCCCTGTCTCTTCTGCCTACTCATATTTTATGCAGATCACGTCATTACGATTGGCCTGCTCCTTCCTCCTTACTGATGGATATCGGCCCTATTCTCTTTCCTCAGGTAACATGGTTTGTTAATTGCGTGATGAGGTACATAAGTCTGATTGGGTTAGCATCATCTGGTTCATAAGTCAGATCTTGTGACGCATGAGTTGGGTGGGAAGGGAAGGACCAATTCTGATTCCTAATCCAGAGTTATTGAGGAAACTCGAGAGGCAGAAGGTACCCCTGAGCCCTGTGCGGGGACGGAATTACCTCCTCTCAGGACGACTCATACCATACGGATGAATATGTCTGACAGACTAAAGCAGATGTGATCAGGAACTGCAGGATGGTGATCTGGACAGCCCTTCTACCGATAGGATCAGCTCTTTCTCCCTTCCCTTTCTTTCAGCCGACTTATGCAGCGTCCTGTGTATAAACAAGATCTGGCTCTTGCTTGGGGCTGTTGTTGAATAACTGCATAATCCCTCTGCTGTCAATCCCAGCTCTCCCTCCCCTCTCTAAACGCTCTATGTCACGCGCTTGAGATTCGGCATCTGAATGGTCAGGTGTGATCTGGTTTGTAAGGGTATAGCATAAGGCAATTATACATCCCCCTTTACCGAGGGTTGCTAACCTATTTAGAGGACCTGTCCTTGTTTCCCTTTAGAGATAAGCCCCTCGGAGCAGGTTGGTCCGACCACACCTCATAGGAGTGAGGAGAAGGGTGGAGGGGTAAGAACGAGTTTATAGGCTACAGGACATTCCTGTTCACCCGCTCCTTGCCTATCCTTCTCCTTAACTCCCTCTCCCTTCCCCTCGCTCGGACTTAGCAGATGTTGAGTCGATCCTAGACCAGACACGGGGTAGCCAGGATAGGTCGGATTTCGACGGAAGGCAGGCCGGACTCGAAATCCGCGCGTCGTACTGTCGATTCATCTGAGAGAGCGTCCTGACATATCGAGTTTTGCGAGAATACATGTTAGCAGCGGGTGACGCGGTCTAACCCCTCTAGAGAAGAGAAAGAAGAATGATTGAAGGAGAAGATTTAAGCCGGGAGAGGTAGTTAATAGAGACGTTGTTGTCTAAGGGATGAGAAAGAGACAAAATAAAGGTCAAAAAGGAAGAGGTTGGGGGGCGGCGGGGCCGGTTGGGGCGGTAAAAGGATCACGATCTAACGTATTACTGGACAGACATTAGAATACCACAATAGAAAGCGTAGTCCAGGGTGTCATAACTTCAACTAGCCACATCTTGAATATGCTAAGTAGTAAGAGTGACGAGGCCTAAGCTAGGCAACTGGTGGGACGCCGTTATCGACGTCAACGAACCATTGAGTTTGATCAGAAGGCTCAGGGTGCGTAAATCGTGGTTTCTTCGCCCGACTGCTTGGGGTCCTAGAGCTAGACGGCTTTAGCTATCTAATAGTGCAATTCACTGTATTGGTGTGATAATATCTTGATGGCCCCCTGATGAGGCCGCTTCAATAGTGTTGCCGTAGTCATTTTCCTGCACATTGAAATCTGCTCCCTTGTCCAAGAGCAGTGTGACAATCTCTTGATGGCCTTTCGACGAGGCCGCCTGGAGAGCGTTGACATAGTCACGTCCCTGTCCGTTGACATCTGCTCCCCTATCCAAGAGCAGTGCGACAATCTCTTGATAGCCTTCCGATGAGGCGGCCACGAGAGCGTTGCCGTATATGCCGCCCTGCGCGTTGATATCTGCGCCCTTGTTCAAGAGCAGCGTGACAATCTTTTGATGGCCTGTGGATGAGGCGGCCTGGAGAGCGTTGCCGTACATGCCGCCTTGCGCGTTGACATCTGCTCCCCTTTCCAAGAGCAGTGTGACAATCTCTTGATGGCCTCCAGATGAGGCAGCCTCAAGAGCGTTGTCATTGTCATATATGTCGCCTTGTGCGTTGATATCTGCTCCCTTATCTAAGAGCAGTGTGACAATCTCTTGATGGCCTCTATGTGAGGCGGCCCGGAGAGCGTTGCCAGAGTGACCTCCTTGCGCGTTGACATCTGCTCCCCTGTCTAACAGCAGTGTGACAATCTCTTGGTGACCTTCCGATGAGGCGGTCTTGAGAGCGTTACCGTAGTAACCTCCCTGTGCGTTAACATCTGCTCCCCTGTCCAAGAACAGTGTGACAAGACCTTGATGCCCTCTATATGAGGCGGCTTGGAGAGCGTTGCCATGTCTGCCGCCATGCGCGTTGATATCAGCTCCCTTGTCCAACAGCATTGTGACAATTTCTTGGCGGTCTCTATCGGAGGCGGCCTGGAGAGCGTTGCCGAACTCGCCGCCCTGCGCGTTGACATCTGCTCCCTTGTCCAAGAGTAGTGTGACAATCTTCTGATGGCCTCTATATGAGGCGGCCTGGAGAGCGTTGCCAAAGTGACCTCCCTGCGCGTTGACATCTGCTCCCCTGTCTAAGAGCTGTATGACAATCTCTTGATGGCCTCCATATGAGGCCGCCTGGAGAGCGTTGCCATACCTGCCGCGTTGCGCGTTGACATCTGCTCCCCTTTCCAAGAGCAGTGTGACAATCTCTTGATGGCCCCTAGATGAGGCGGCCTCAAGAGCGCCGCCGTAGTCACATCCCTGCACGTTGAGATCTACCCCCTTATCTAAAAGCAGTGTGACGATTTCTTGATGTCCTTCTGATGACGCGGCCTGGAGAGCGTTACCGTACCTGCCGCTCTGTGCGATGAAATCTGCTCCCTTGTCCAATAGCATTGTGACAATCTCGTGATGGCCTCCATACGAGGCGGCCTGGAGAGCGTCGCGATAGCTGCCGTCCTGCGCGTTGAAATGTGCTCCTTTTTCAAAGAGCATTGTGACGATCTCTTGATGGCCTTCCGACGAGGCCGCTTCGAGAGCGTTACCATAGCTGCCGCCCTGCGCATTAACATCTGCTCCCTTGTCCAAGAGCAGTGTGACAATCTCTTGATGGCCTCCAGATGAGGCGGCCTGGAGAGCGTTGCCATACCTGCCGCCCTGCACGTTGATATCTGCTCCCTTGTCCAAGAGCAGTGTGACAATCTCTTGATGGCCTCCATATGAGGCGGCCTGGAGAGCGTTGCCGTACATGCCGCCCTGCGCGTTGATATGTGCTCCCTTGTCTAAGAGCAGTGTGACAGTCTCTTGATGGCCTTCTGATGAGGCAGCCTGGAGAGCATTGCTGTATATGCCGCCCCGCATGTTGACATCTGCTCCCCTGTCCAAGAACAGTGTGACAAGACCTTGATGCCCTCTATATGAGGCGGCCTGGAGAGCGTTGCCAAACTCTCCGCCCTGTGCGTTGACATCTGCTCCCTTGTCTAAGAGCAGTGTGACAATCTCTCGATGACCTTCCGATGAGGCGGCCTGGAGAGCGTTGCCATACCTGCCGCCCTGTGCGTTGACATCTGCTCCCTTGTCTAAGAGCAGTGTGACAATCTCTTGATGGCCTCCAGATGAGGCGGCCTGGAGAGCGTTGCTGTAGTCATCTCCCTGCGCATTGACATCTGCTCCCCTGTCCAAGAGCAGTGTGACAATCTCTTGATGTCCTTCTGATGACGCGGCCTGGAGAGCGTTACCGTACATGCCACTCCGCGCGTTGACATCTGCTCCCCTGTCCAAGAATAGTGTGACAATCTCCTGGTGGCCTTCCGATGAGGCGATCTGGAGAGCATTGCCGCTGTAACCTCCCTGCGAGTTGACATCTGCTCCCTTGTTCAAGAGCAGCGTGACAATCTCTTGATGGCCTCCATATGAGGCGGCTTCAAGGGCGTTGAGATAGTCACGTCCCTTTGCGTTGACATCTGCTCCCCTGTCCAAGAGCAGTGCGACAATCTCTTGATGGCCTCCATATGAGGCGGCCCAGAGAGCGTTGCCAAAGCGACCTCCCTGTACGTTGACATCTCCTCCTTTGTCTAAGAGCTGTGTGACAATCCCTTGATGGCCTTCCGATGAGGCAGCCTGGAGTGCATTGCCGTATATGCCCCCCTTTGCGTTAACGTTCGCTCCCTTGTCCAAGAGCAGTGTGACAATCTCTTGATGGCCTGCATATGAGGCGGCCTCGAGAGCCCTGCCATACCTACCACCCTGCGCATTGACGTCTACTCCCTTGCTGATAAGATCTCGTGCAGGCGCTACGAGTCCAAGTAAACAAGAATAGTAAAGGCTGGAACCTCGTGGACGACCTGGGTCATCGTCCCATTTCCTGTCAGGCTGATATAACCGAGCCCATCGTTGGAACGTCACCTCGTTATCCAGGAACTTGAATGTCGCTCGAACTATATCTTCTGAAGCCTGAGCCAACGCAGCATGACCTGCCCAGACTTCCGCAGCGTATCTTGCCATCGGAAAATCCTGCTTGATCTCTTCGTGGCCACCGTTGATGTCCGTAAGATAAGTCAAGCATGTCCTCGTAATAGAAATGCTGGCAGTCGAAATAGCAAACTGATTTTCCTGAAGTAGGTATTCTTTGACAGAAAAGTGGGCAAGATGCAGTTCCTTCGTCGTCCTGCCATGCCTATATACAAGAAAGATAGACATAAGGCCAGGACAGTGCCGTAAAACCTCTTCCTCACGGAACACCCGCCCGTCAACGTCGAAACGTGGTGGGTCGTCCTCTGTTGCAATGATCTCCACTGCCTCAGACACTGTTAAAGGCCGATGGGTATGAACGAGAAACTGTAGCAGACGGATAGCACTACTCTTGCGGTCTTCCGGGATGCTGTATAGCATTCGCTTATACGTCTCTTCCAGATCCGGTGGTAGATGATCAAGAGCGTTTCTGACCGCCTTAGGACTCGGGCATCGGGCAAGACTATCTAATTGGCAGGCTGCCCATCTGAACCTGTGCTTCATCTCAGGAAATCGGTCAGGACACAGAATAATTAGGCTAAAACTTACATCCCGTCAGCGCCGTTCCCAACCTTGCTCTGGATCAGCTCGAGGAAATCCTGCGACAAGCGCAGGTCCTGAAAGTCACGTCTTTGAGAAAGCTGTGCTATGACGTATGATCTGATATCGGCGTTAACAACCTGCTTATCAAGTGCTAAGTGGTTTTCGGTGCCTATTAATGAGGGAATATCGCGCAGGAACTCGACTTCAGGCCGACCAGTACAGATCATCTGGACATGACCTAGCTCTGGCCTGGACACTACGTCCTTGATCCAGAGGAGTAGTTCGCCTCTGGTTGTCGACTCATCTAAGGCGTCCAGAACAATAGAAACCTTCTTCTGGACCGCGAGCATCCTAAGTACAATATCTGAAAGCGCCTTTGTTGCAGGTTGGTCGCGGCCATCCTGGTGTGCTTGAAATAAGTCGTCAAGAAGGCCTGCAGAACTAGCCCTGCTCCGGTACAGTTGGAAAGCAAGCGACCGAAGCATGCCATCCACGGTCTGCTTTACTATATCGCCAAAGTCAAAGAAGAAGCTGAGGATGAGACGGTCGTTTCCCTGGGTGAGATGATCCAGCACAGTCGCACTGAGAACGGTCTTTCCACATCCCGCGAGTCCATGCAGCCATAAATGTCGGCGGGACCCTGAATACCACTCCTTGAAGACTGCATTTTCTAAGAGCCACGTACCTGTCCCCTCATGGCGGAGCTTCCTCGCGTGGTTAGCGTTTGTAGACGGATCGGAAGGGCGAAGCCACCGCTCGATCTTCTCGGTATAACGGTCGGCCTGAATAGAAGCAGTGGCCATTTGCACTTTATCGAGCTTCTGTTCAATGAATGCTGGTCAGAATGTGTTCGAAGATCATTACTTCTCCTCGTTTATTCTCTAGGCTAGGACCCTCTGGGAGGATACAGATCACTAACTCGATTAAGCACTTCCAGCGCCCTTTTAGTTTCCTGGACCTCTGGGACCGGCACATACGCCAGAAGCTCTTTGGCATATGCAGCGGCGGTGGCCGAGGCGTAACGTTGCCATCGATCGTTCTTGTGGGAATCAGCGTAGTCGCAGATCCCTCGGATCACAAGACAAGGAAAATGGTTCATCAGGCCGGCTGCTTCCATCTCAAAGCAGATACAATCCTCGCCGATATCAGCAACAATCCGGTCGCGCGCAGCAGCGTCCTTGACAAGCGTGTTGCCGGATGCAATAGTTCCGTAGTGGATATCGGGGTCAGTGGTGTCTCGAGGATCACGTTGAACCTCGCCAGCCGCGTCGCAGCCTTGACAGTCTGGCCCGGGGACGTGGCAGCTTGAAGCTTTGAAGAGGCGATCGTTATCGAAGCCCTGGTAAGCATAACCAGGACTTCGCTTGGATCTCTTGGCCATCTTCGGGTTATTCTCTAGCATCTGTTGAAGGAAACAGGGAACCTTTGAGTCTTTCCGCTCGTGATCGGCCTGGATGCTGGAAAGCGCGTTGAGGAGGACAGTCGGAGGCCGTCCGAGAAAGCCTTTGCGCTCACGCCTGTCATCAGACTTTGCCTTAATCAAGTCGTACTGGCAGACACCGCCCTTGGTCCCATCAGGCTGGCTCACGACAATATCGCCAAGCCGGATATCGTAGTCATCGTCCGGTCGGGCGATGCCGCCGCCGATGCCGACCAAAAGACCAATACGGATGGACGGCAGAGAAGCAAGCAGGCTCGAGGCCGTGGTCGCAGCTGAGGTAGTTCCATAGACTCCGGCGGCAAGAGAGGCAATAACAATGTTATGCTCTCCCACACGACCCCAAGTATAAACGTTCGTGTCTGTTTGGTGTCTAGCGAAGCCAGTTGGGGCCGCATGTTCCTCGTCAAGCATCGCTTCTGCAGCGGCCCGCTCGATGGGAAGAGCAGCGATCCAGGCAACCACGTAGGCCTCTGGGGTATCAAGGCATTTGCGGGATGCCATGGTGTGGAGGGAAGCGTGCGAGGCCAGTAGATGGGCAGGGGTGGAATTACCGGGTATGAGGTTCGCCTACGTCGACAGTGAAGCTATATAGTTGAGTCGCGGTCGTAGGAGGCAGTCCCCGGGGTTTAGTTTGGTAACGGCAGATGGAGGCAGGCGAGGTCTTGAGGTGGATGTCGGCCTCGATGCTGGTGTTGTGTGTGGGCGGCGTCGGTCTGCGAGCTTTCGGCCGACACTCTCTTAAATCCCGAAAAGCCACTTTTTGAATGGCATTATGTTTTCGCGGAATGGTCTGTGAAAAGGCAACGCCAACAATGAGATGCAAGACGTGCGGTAATCCAGATAGGCGGTTAATGCCGAGAGGGGTTGAGAGCCTGACTCACCTGACCGGGGCTGCAGCTGAGGCCCCATATATCCATCCCGCGTGCACGCCATTGGCTTCCGTACTTTCTGCCTGCCAGCCTCGTCTGTTCCATGCACGTTAATCGCTAGGCGCGTTGAAGTATTGTCAGGCTTTCAACCCCGAAGCCACGCGTTGTGATACGCCGAAAGTCCCTGTCAACCTCGCGTCTCGGTGCGTCTAGAGACACGTCGCGAAACGCAGCTCAGACCGAGCAAGGTATATTCTTATCGCGGATATTGATTCGTACTCAATAATAAGGAGTTCTGAATATCACCTTTTGGCTCGTCGCGAACCCGGACTTACCGTCCACTAGCCATCCTATCGACGTCACGAGCGTAATCCATGCGTTATGAAAACGGTCCTAGGTCAAAGCCGTTCGTAACAGATGACGAGCGGAGATCCAAAACCATCATATTTGCTACAGAAAACCGTCGAGCCAAAAAAGTGACTAACATGCCAGCCAGTTGGTGGTCCCTAAACTGGCTCCTCCATAGCGTTCTAACAACATTATCCTGTTAGTGGGAGAAGGATTAATTACCGTCCAGTTGTCTACCATCCCATCTCTGTCGGCGACGAGTTCCACAACGGCCAATATAAGGTCATCTGGCAGCTTGGTGAGGGCTTCTACTCAACGGTTTGGCTCGCCCGTGACCTAAGGTAAATTTTGTCTTCTGCATTGTCTACCTGTGATGCTGTCGATCATTATTACTCGTTCTCTTTAAGAAACGGTAGATAGGTCGCCCTGAAATTTCTTATCTCGGAGATCTCAGGATCACCAACCGAGCTACGAACCATGCGGCACATCAGTGAAGGCGCACCAGCAGAAGCGGCCTCGAATGTCACGCAATCCGCAGTCCCAATGGCATCCACAAGTGCCTGGTATTCGATCCCATTGGCCCGAGTGTGAATACTATGGTCGAGGAGCTGCCTCCGTTCAAAACTTGCAGGCGAGGAATGAAGATCCACTATCGTCTTCATATAGTCAATAGCATCCTCAAGCAGTCCTTGCAAGCTCTTTGCATTTCTCCACGAATATGGTATCGCCTACGGAGACTTCCGGCGGGGAAACCGGTTCTTTGCTCTTAATGATATCGACGCGTAGCCGGAGGACATGTTCCTGCAGGAGGAAAGTGTGCAAGCCCTGTTAAACTCACCTACGGTACAGAGGCTGGATGGTAAACGAGGCCAGTAGGTTCCTATATCTATGCGTTACACAACCGATAGTGCCCTCTACCTGCTACACCAAAGCCTTCAAGTCCAAATTATCCGACACGAGTGACGAGAAATCCCTCCCATTTCGATCGACGGCTTCTTTGTTCCCTTTATGACGAATGACTATTCTCATATCTGCTTACCCCGAACAGCATATTTCTCTAGAAACCCGCCGACAAGGCCCTTTACTCCACTCGGCCTTCGAGCTCCCGAGTTGATTCTTACCAGAGCCGTCGACACCTGCCCAGACAACGATGGCTTTCGTTGCGGGAAGAGTTTCCAGGAGCCTGGGCACCGGGAAGGTGGGCAATGCCCGGCCAACAATGTGCGCACCGGGGGTTGAGAACGCCACTTATGGCTGGAATGGGATGGATTTTGAGCATTTATTACTATGCCGTTATCTCCACCAAGACGGTCCAGACATTCCTACCTCTGAATGCGTGGGTCACAATCTTTCTTTTTGTACATTCTTTTCTGCAAGAAGAACCGGATAGATCTATCCTTGAATTTAAAGGAAAGTCAGCATGCCCGTTTTATATGACCTTTAAATTTCCGATAAAATGTGTTTCTACCCAAACTACGGGGCCGGCTCCTCCATGAAGTTAGGGTGTTTCATGTATGCCACGATTTGAAGAGTCCGATCAGCAGCCATTGTGGACTGGTGGCGGATGCGCGACCCGAAATTGAAGATTGAACGACAGGAGGGGGAATTGCCGCGGCCCCTCAGCAGAAGCGAATACTCCGGAACGTGACTTGGCAGTGGATGGTGGTTGTAATGAAAAGAAACCCGAAGCACTAGGCAAGCTTCGTGTGCCGAACGTGCTTGAGCCCCACTCCCACCTGTGCGGAGCCGAAAGTACATTTTCCCACGTCCCTCGGTACGTGTACGGCAGGGCATAGTGACATTTGACTCAAAAGTCGGGGTTGTAAAATTTTGGACAAATACGGCTAGCGCCTTATAAATACACGCCGTGTCCTGCAACTTAGGATGAACCCTTTTAAATGAAATATGCAAATAACAACAAACTGATTTACCCAATTCTTCACGAATACGTGGTGATGATTCAGGCAGCCTCAACGGCATCAAAGGAAAGAGTCCCCCTCCGCCAACGTAGAGGCAAGGTACGGCATGCCAAATGCCTCCCAAATCGGCCGGCAGGTCTGAACTTTTCTTCTCCCATCAACTACGCCCCCTCAAAGGGGAGTAGACCCGAATCCATCAGTTTTGCCCACGCGCGCCACGATTTCATCCGAATACACATCGGATTTGCACTCCGTGGCCCATAAATACCCACTTGCGCAATTTTCCGCGCAGATACTAGCCCATAGATGATGTGGACGATGCAGCAGCCTTAAAGCGCTCCAAAACGGGCATTTTCGGGCTGCTGTCGCCCATCTCGTCAGTGCTGACTCAGCGCCAAATTCGAGCGATCAATGACAGGAACCCCGCTAACGTCTTAATTTGACTAGATTTGCACGATCCCGTCTACCCCTATGTGATCCAATCATATTTACATAGGTCGAACCCAAAAGTGTTGTCTGAGCCTACATGTTTCCTAAATAAATAGCCTCTATTGATACATAATTATTTATCTATCCATAAATTCGGCCCTCCTTATATTCATTTCCTCCATCTAAACGAATAATTTCCTGTATATGACCATGTATCCTCTCAACCCAGCTTTGAATCGCAGATTGAGGCAGCTCAGCCCACGATCTCTTCCATGCCTGTATAGCCTCAGCCCTGGACCTATGCCTCCCTTTCCTTGTTGTATGAAGCTTCATCCAACGCCAGGCACATTCAATCGCGTTGAGATCAGGCGAATTACCTGGCCAAAGCAGTCTCTTGACCTTATGGGCTGCATAGATACGGCTCTGGAACCAGTGGGCATGAGCAGGTGCATTGTCCTCCTGGACTAGGGTATCAGGGCGTTGTTTTTGGCACTCTTTGGCAAAGGGAATCAGAAGTGGGAGAAGAATGTGCTTCTGGTATCGATACCAATCGACCCCCCCTTTTCCCTTGCGTATAAGCTTCCCTGACTTCACATTCCACCTCCAGGTAGGCTTCTTCCCAGGCCTTGTACGTAGACCAAGCCTCTGGACTGCAGTAACAGCCTCCCACTCAAGGCGGAACTCCTCCTCAAGTGCCTTATTCCATTCCTTAAGGTCAGCAGTAGCTTGACGGCTCTCAGAAGGGGTCTCAGGGGGCCAACAGTAGCAAGGGCCCTTTGAATCATAGCTAAAGCAGCCCCAGAACATGAACTCAGAGAACCCCTTCCATCGAGGCCGGATACAGGTTTGGTCAAACCTTTCCTTGCTTGTACGCCATATACGATAGCCTCCTCTACGATGGTTGAGTAGTACAGAGGTCTCATCAGTCTATATAATGTTCTTCCAGTCCTCAAGGGTCCAATCCTTATGCTCTATACACCAGTCATAGCGGCGTTTCTTCATCGCTGGTGTCAACCCAGGCTTCCTCGTTGGTTTGGACTTCTTGAATCCTGCCTCCTTGAGTATCCTGCGGACTGTCTCCTTTGATACGTCGATTCTAAGCTTGCTGAGCTCGCCAGCAAGGTCAGCACAGGTCAAGGCACGATGGTGCTTTGAAGCACGTACGAGACTGACTGTTGTGTCTATTATATCAGAGGTCTGCTTCTTTGGGCGACCAGGTCGTTTGGCATCTTCAAGGAATTCGTCTCGAATAACTAGGGGCTTGCGATTTGGGTCGAAACCACGCTGGATAGCTCGGCCGTATATACGGTCGATTTGGCGGACTGATAGACCTGTTTCTTGGGATATATCTAATGAAGTTTTGCCTCCAAATGGGCTCTTCATGCACACAACAAGGGCGCGGGTTGCGATATCGGTATATGGGCCGGTAGGCATGTTGAATCTAGGAACAAGGGGGTTAGGTCAGGGGCAGTCCAGATAGTCAGGGGCAGCTAGTCACTTACATCAACTAAAACAGGTTTTTTGAGCGATTCGAGTGATTCAGAAGATTCAGGCGCTTCAAGCAATTCAGGTAGATAGATAATATGGCTTGGACTATGAGGGCGGCTTAGGCAAGAGATGCGATATGAGGCAATAGAGGGGTTTGTTGACATTCGTGTTCAAAAATTGATGTTTTGGTTGATGAGTGACTTCTATGCTAATATGCGGGCTCTTTATTTATTTATCTAACACTATGCATTTATGCGGACAGACAACACTTTTGGGTTCGACCTACGTACACGCATTTTTCAAACATGCCTTCAAACGCACGTAAACGCAAAGCGGCGTCCCGCTCGACAAACTCGGCCCATATTGCGCAAATGTCTCGGTCTGATTTGGCTGAGATTGCTCAAACTGCTTATGACAATCCAGGCGAGACCGCCCAGACCCCGCAGCACAATTCAGTCGAATCTGTACAAACCCCGCCGAACAATTCAAACGACATTACCGAACCCACTACCCTTCTGTCGCATTTGCCTGCAACTGCACAACGTGCATTGATTAAGTTCCCATTGTTGTACAATGGGCAAACGCTCCCCGTGATCTCGCCCGAAGATGTTCAACAGCCTACAAATAACACAGTGGAGTTGACGTCTTGGGCCCTGTATTTGGCGCGGCCATATTTGGGCGGACCCGCGTGGGACCACGCAATTGACACGAAGGTATGTTCAAATCTTCGCAAAACATATTGTGCTTTAAACTAATATATATTGTTTATAGAACATCGTGCGCCTCCTCGAAATGCGAACCAAAGTCAAAGGCGGAACGTCCCAAATCATCACAGAATCGTACGGAGCTGTGCGATCCACTACTCCTTGCCGCGCCACGTACGCCGAAGCTTTGATTGTGTACTTGTTTGGGGACCAGGTTGCACAATGTTGCGATAAATGTGCCCGAGGCCTAGGCAAATTCCCTAAATGCATTGTTCTTGACACAGTTTCGAGCGAATGCGCCTGCTGTTTATACCAAGGTAATCATGGTTGCTCATTTGCGCCCAAGCAAACGCCACACAAGAAGCGTAAAGGTATATATTACGAACTATTCGTTCAAGTTCAGCCAACTAATGCTTTTTATTCAGTTACGCAGACAGGGTCTGCACATACTCCGCTGAATCCGATCGATCTCAATTACTCGGAGAATGTCAGTGCCTTCGAACTGGTTCAATATCTCAGCCAGATCCCGCCGCAATATTTGCGCATGTTTGGCCAATTTATTGAGTTTATTGCGAAGGCCAACGAGCGACGGGCAATTGAGAAGCAGTCTCGCAAGACCCCGAACAGGCCTGAGCAAACCGAGCACGATGATGACGATATTATCGGATAATGGCCATATTCGACCAATTTATCACGAAAAAAAATTTTTTTTCAGCGTTTGAGCAGGATATGACGTCCATCCAGCGTGAGGCCAGTGGCCTCGAAGGCCAAGTGGATAAGCTCGAGTTTTTTGGACTGCTGGAACGAGGGCTTTGCTTTCTTTTAGACAGATGCGTGCGAAAATGGAGGTAATATTTTCTTTTAGTTAAGTAGGAGGCGTTTACTTTACCAAAATACAGACAGAACAGCTCACAAAGGTTCAGCTCTATCTTAATGTAAATTAGTCGATTATTTCTTCGAAAATATTTAACCAAATTCGCTTGTAATATTTACTCTTCTTCGTAACTTCTCGTGCGAAATGGTGTGAGACCTGCGAGACCTGTGTGTAATGTTTTGACTGATGATTGATGTCTACGAGGGTGGCCCCTCATATTGGGGGAGACAGTGGGCAACTGGACAACGGACTAACAACTTGAACAACTTCTATATCGAGCTTCCTTCTACGCTCAGGCTTCTCGGCCTAATAAATGAAGGACGAGATACTGAGTGAGTGCAGGATGGTCAGCCTGCGCAATATAGCGTTCGCTCGTTACTGCTTCACACGCGCGGCGGCAAGAATGCGTGTAGAGGCTCTGCCAAACTCGTCCTTCATTGATCAAGCTCATTGAAGCCTGACCGCGGAAGGAAGCTCAATATAGCGGCTGTTCAATCTTCCTGATGTTTTCAGAAACTGGATTTAAGCGAACAGTGCCAGTACTTCATCTAAGAAGACATGCCGTTATACGCCCCACTGAATAAACCCCAGTCCTGATCGAGGTCCATGATTGCGCTCCCCATCGGCCCAGAAGCAACCCCCACATCGACACCCCCTAAAGCGCCAAGCTCGAAGCCGATATTTCCGTAAATCGACCCCGGGAGGCCGTGTTCGGCATGTGTGTATTCAAACCACTGTGTATACCCACCCACATCCGAAGTACTGTCTGTCGGTGGTTCCCCACTACTGGCCATAGTCGAGGAGGAGGTGCTTCCAAAACTACTATCCCGGGCTCCTTGCTCCTGAACCGTATGCCTCGGTGACTGGCTGCGCCGTTTCACAATGACTCCAAAGTACGGGATGACGATCTCATCGGGCAGCTCAGGGGCAACGCCGCCATCGGTACCAAGCCCCTCGTTCGCCATCAACAGCCGAAGAATCACCTCGCACTGCTCCAAAATCTTGCAGATGCCTTTGCTTATTTCCGCCTGAAAGCTCCTCTGCACAGATTGGACCAGCCCCCAGTCGAGCCTCGCTCGCTCGATATCAAACTCTGACTCTGGGGTGGAATTCCCCAGCGCGAGGATAATAGTCGCCGTGAACCCGATAAAGTCGCTCGTCTTGCACTCGAAGAACGGCGCGCCACCAGCCTCGGCGCGGAGGAGCATGAATATCTTAAGCATACTCCTCGCGGCCTCCATGCACGCGGCTCTGCTAACAGTTCTCTGTGCTGCGTTACTGGCCGCCATGAACGGGAGGTGTAGATACGTCCTGACATGGAAGAAGTAGAATTGTATCAGGAGCCGATCACGGAGCTCATCCTGCTGGACCGAAGAGTAAGGTAACGATGGAGGCACATCCCACCAAAATTTGGGCATGGAAGCAGCCATCGTCTCCATCTGTTCGTCTAGTCCCATTGTTTCCGCGAAGGATGACTTCCTAGGCATCGCGTTGCGGTCGATGATTCTACCGGCGACCATGGCGCACTGGAGGACAAACAAATGCTCGACTGGGGCCGTGCCCTTCTTCATTTTCTCGACGACGTCCGCATAGTAACCGTCGCTGAAGCCGTGCGGGAGGCCAAGGAGGAGACTCGTGAAGCGGTCGCCGTGGTAGATGGCCCACCAGAGCATCTGCCGCCGAGAGTCGCCCTCTGCGCAGTACAGGCCCTACGAACGGTCACGTTAGGCGAGAATCTAATAACACGGGGCCGAAAGCGTGGTCTCACCATAATCTGAGCAGCTGCCATGCCACGGCGCCAGGCCAACCACGCCCGTCGTGGCTGCCCAATATCCGTGTACGACTTTGCGAGCAAGATGAGACTCTCGATACCCTGAAGAGTCCCCAGGTATGTGAAGTCCGAGATAACTAGCCGCTCCACGAGCGCATAGAGCTCATGGCCACTGCTGATGCTCCGGGCGTACGCCGTGACGAGAATACCCAACTCGGCGGGGTTGTTGCTTGTGTACGTGCGCGCCGCGAAGGGGACGAGCTCTTCGATGGGGGCCTGGGAGATGGCATGCGTTTTTTTACGGAAGCTGCTCCACCAGGCTCCCCTTCGGGCGAGGATTGACTTAAGGGTGTCGAAGGGTGGGAGCGAAGAGCGGAGCAGCTCACATGCTGTTTGGTCTGGGTGTCCTAGGGAAGAGAACTTTGTGGGCGACCTAGGCTCGTCTGGCATTCGGTCAGAGTCGCTCTTTGACCATGTAACTAGATATTTGGATAGCGTTAGAGGTTGCACGGCCGGCATTGGCTCGCATTGCACCGGGAGAACTGACGGCTTTGTAAGTAGGCTATACGGAATTTGTGTGGAATGATACAAGTCACTTGCCTTACTAGCCCTCATTGCGGATGCCAAGGGTGCCCGACTGTTGGTACCGTACGTCTCCTGAGTACCGACATCTTCGTACTCTTCCCTAATCTCACCGATCCGCGTTTAGCTCACTGGTATTTGTTTTGGGGAGTCGTGCATATGCCGGGGTTCCGGTGGGCCGCTCACCGCTGGGAGTTTTCCGCGGGTGTCGCAAGCGCGCCACGGCCTGGCGGGAGAGCGACTCCACGGACGGACGCACCCCGGACGGCATCCCGCTGGTCCACGCAGGTGATACCGCGATCCAGACAGAGAGTGCAGGGTCCAGAGTCAGAGGAGAAGATACATCGTACTTTGCGCCTCCTGCCTGTAGGATGGTTCCACATTAGCCAGGCCACCGTACCGAGACTGGCACTGGAAACAGGTGGACGAAGGAGGGTCGAGTCGAACCGACTTTAGCCGAGGTAGAAGGGCGACATACATTCGACGCAACTTCTTGTTCCTTTTCGCATTTTCCTTCGTAATCCCTCCATCCTGTGGCATGGCTAGAATGGCAGTTCGTTCGAGGCGGACGAAGGACAATCTCGTGATTGTCAAAGCTGACAGACATCAGGTCGCGTCATGACGTGGCGGATGTATGCGGACTAGGGCAAACTGTGATTGGCTTATCACTGTCGTGGAGCACCAGCCCGTGCTCGGCGAAATATTTCATCCGCATTCGTCCGTGGGGAAGTGCAGACGGAATCGGACGAAGCTATCCTTCGGACCAAAGTGGAAGCTGACAATTCTGACCGCTAACACTAAGGAACGGCATCGAGACGGACGAGCGCGTGTCAAAGGGTATTACAGAAAGTATAAAGTGTCACTAGATATCCGATATGACTTTCCGTGATTCATCACATCGTCAACCGACTTCTTCAGGGCCCAAAATCAGCCTCATCCACTAGCCTAACTCGAACTTGCAATCCCTACGTTTCCTCCATAAAAGTACACCATCAGCACCATCACCGTAGGCATGGCCCCTCTCGTCTGGCTCGTTACCGGAACCACCTCTGGCATCGGCGCGGCGCTCGTCTCCGAGATCGTCGCCCGCGGCGACAAGGTGATTGCGACTGGCCGCAAGGTCGAGAGCCGTATTGGTCACCTCAAGTCCGGAGACATCGCGCTCCTCGAGCTGGACATCACAGCTGACAGCGCGACCCTCACAACCAAGATCCGTGAGGCCTGGGATATATTTGGGCATATAGACGTGTTGATGAACAATGCGGGCATGTCAGCGATGAAGAGCGCCGAGGAAGCAAAGTAAATCGAAGACCATGTCTATCGCGGCGGGCTAGGGAACCTGCTAACAACCATAATCTAGTGACGAGTACGTCGACCGCATGTTCCAGGTTAACCTTTTTGGCCAAATGCGCCTCACCCGCGCCATTCTCCCCCTCCTTCGAGCTCAGAGCAGCGGTTGCGTCGCCTTCACCTCGTCCAGCACAGCCTGGACGCACACCGCATTCCTCTCGCACTACGCCGCCTCTAAAGCTGGCCTGAGCGCCTACGTCGAGGCCCTTCATAAGGAAGTCAAGTGCCTGGGCATCAACTGCGTCGCCTTCGAGTCTGGGGCTTTCCCTACCCACCTCGGCCAGCCGAGGGACGAGGGACAGACGGGCTTTGGGACTGCGGGTCCAGGGGTTGAGGCTTATGGGCCCTTGTTCGGCAAGCTCATGGGGACGTTTGCTGGCGATGCCATGGGCCATATGCCCGGTGATGTTGCCAGGGCGGCGACCGCTATCGTCGACGTGGTTAGAAGAGAGGGTAGGGCTGGGGGGAAGGCATGGGCTACCCACGTTGCGCTTGGGACAGACGGAATGGAGGCTGCGAGGCAGAAGTGCGGGGAGATGTTGAGCATTTTGGAGGAATGGAGGGGGCTTTCTGAGAGTACGGACCGGGAGGGACAGGAGCATGTTGCTACACGGAGACTGTTCAAGTTTTCGACGATCTTGGAGGGTCAGGACTAGGGGACGAGTGTCTGGTTTGTACACGATTCCGTCATATTTCCGTCATCGAATTTGAACACTATTAGCTGCGAACTGCAATTCTGGTTTACTTTGCACCAAATTCATTGAGTCCAAGCCGAAGAGAAAGATCGTCAAAGCGATCTATCGCCTTACGTTATCAAATCATAGAAAAGCTGGAGGAATTTATAGCCCAGGAGTCCGAGGATGCTTCTGAGAGACCTCCTATCAGCATTGGATATGAATATGACACCCCGGAGGACTCATCTGATCAAAAGGTACCATCCTTCTTGAAACTGGATCAAGGACTCGATCAATCATATTATCCAAATCAAACTGAAATTATCCAGGTGGACCACGATACGGACCAAGCTTCAGGCTGCTCGGAATCAAGTACGAACTCCTCGCTAGCCAATAGAAGACCGGATAATTCCATTCTCCATGATCACGTCTCAAGCCACGAAACCTGCCCTTGCAAGCGTCACAGCCCATTCCAACATCCTTACATACCCTGGCGAGGCCCATTCCAACAGGTCTCATCACAACAGTACAAATATCGCGCCCTCCACTCATGCTTGTAAAGTGCGTTCTTGATTCCCGACTTCCGCATGCTACAAATGGGAGTGGGCTTGCGCAAGGGACAGACCGCGCCGGCCCAAGATTTGAACGGCAACATCGTTCGAGCGTCTCGGCTTGAACAGTTGGCGCAGGATAGCCTCGCGTTTGTTGACATATGTATCAGAGGGTATAAATTAACGCGTTCCCTAGATCATCTCTTGCAAAGTTATTTAATCAATTTATCAGGGAGTTCGTTTATGACGTCAGCGCCATTGTCGGTGCGTCGACGAAGGCGCCCTTTTTTGAGAAGCAGCTTGTTTGTGTTGGCGCCCTTCTCGATAAGCAGCTGGACAACCGCCTTTACGCTTTTCCTGTGGAATATCCCTGGTCTTGAGAACGGTTTCGGGACGTAGGTTGGTCTGTGCGGCGCGGGCGGGGCGCAGGGCGGGCGGGATTGTGGGGCCGGCTCCGGGTTGGAGGCAGGGGGCAGTCCAGAAGCACGGGTATATGATGGGCTTGCGCCAGGACCTGGGAGATTTGGGGGAGTTGCCTGGTGAGCGCTGTTTTGGCTAGGAGGAGGTGGGTGACGAAGGACTCGGCCTCCTTGGCGTGCTGGAGGGACTGCTTGGCGATGGTTTCGAAAGTGCTGGCGAAGGGCGGCAATGGCTGTATCTGGCACGTCTTGCCTCGCCACTGCTCTTTACAGCAGACTTCGGATAGGGTCCTTTGAGGTGGTGGGACTGCTGTGGGTGGGCCGTCGGTGGTGGGTTTGGCCACCGCGATCTGGGCCGTTGGGGTTATGTGTGGTTCCGGCGCCCGCGGCGTTGGCGGTCTGTTGGCCACCGAGCTTCTCGCCGGCGCCATCGACGGCGGTGATTTGATACGGATCAATGCGATAGGGAGTCCAGTGGCTGGATATCGTCTTCTTAGAGAGACTAGAGTGGGAAACTTTCCCAAACTACATATGCTTTTGCAGGGGCTCGAGACACATGCTTACATGGGTTCCCCTCATCTGTTACAAAGCCCGTTTCGTACCCATGTAAGCCCCATGGCTCATTCCAACAGAAGCTGTGAAGCACTTTCCCCGTGGTATAACCCACGGCTTGTCCACTCGTAATCGAAACGATCTCCATCCCGTTCACGTAGCAGCCTGCGAAGGCGTTAGCGCTGTTTGAGGCTGTCTGTAGCTCTATCACCCTGCGGTGACCGATGAGGCAGCAGCTCAGCAAGTGTTGTAGGATTCCAGAAGACGGCGGAGAATACGGCGCCGACGGTGGCAGCGATGGTGGGAGCGCAGATGGGGTAGCCTCTATAGTATTCCCTTGACGTTGGCGTAGCTTTTCAGGCGGAGTGATGTGTCGAGAAAACGGCATTGGTTGATATCCGACCGACCGGCGATTCTTACAAATGTGTATACCCCTAGAACGTCGAACGTGATCGAGGTAAAATGATAGGCACACAGAAAGCTGAGAGAACTCGGGTGTTAGCCCGTTGGTCCTACTGGGAGCAAGGTCACGCATATCACCGTAATAATATATCTGGCAGAACGAAATAGGTTTGGATGCCACTACGACGGCTGAAAGAAGTTCATATAGCACTACAAGTCAAGTGCTTACTTTCCACAAAGCACGAAGAAGGGAGAGTGCAATAGTGTCAGAGTAGCCCACCCTGCCCCAGTCCACGACTTCTAACGGCCGCCGTGAGCATGAGGTTGGTCCTGATAGATGTCGCCAGCAGGGTGGGGCGCACTCTTAGGGGTGTGCTGACCGGCCCGAGAATGACGATGCTCGCCGCAGCCACGGCCCCAGTTTGCTGGGGTTTGCTGGGTAGAGGTAAAATGCCCCCCTTGACTCTATCGCGGAAGGAGCATGGACTAGGCCTCTTACGTCAGGACTCAGAAGCAACCCCAGAAGGAGCTCGAGCTTCCATAGGCGCGTCTACTCAGGGCAGCCAGTGGCTTGTCGGCGTCCATGTCTTTTCATCAGTATAACCCGTAAGAAGTAATTATCTCCACGCCGGTAATTCCAGGACGTCTTTGCTTTACACCCACGCCAACGCGGTGTACGCCGGTGCAGAACATTAGTGGAGCGCTAGAAGGCATTGTGCGGCTCCATCAATATGGATATCGCGTGACATCTCGACCATCCCGTCAAGCGCCTTCGTCCGTCTCCGCGCAGGCCTAGTACTACTGGCTCGAGCTGACAGGGGCCATTAGTAACATGATGACCGAATTACACGAGGCGGTCCGAACCATGTTTCACCAGGGATTCGATTCTTGCCCATGTCGTCTTGTTGGCGCGGATGCGTTGATGATCCCTCTGCATCCTAGCAATTGCGCTCAAATGCAACCCCGCCTCATTGGGCCGCTTACACATATCATTTGCTTCCCTCCCATGCTCGCTGCCGAATCCCGGTCATAGATTCGGGAAAGGGACTACCGTCACCTAAGTTACATTGCAGGACGTTACGAAAGGGAGTTGCGCGCTGCGAAAACGACGTGAACCAGACTCGATCCGGCGTTGCCTCCTGACCTTATGATGCATCCAAATCCCAATTGGAGTTGAAGGGCGGTCTGCTTTTGCCGGGTGCCTCCGAACTGCGAGATTCAGGAGTCCCGGAAAGGGAAAGAAAGGTTATGTTGGTAATTACTCCGTGGCGCGCTTAGGGGTTGCTTCTAGCCGCACCTATATAGTGTATAAACAAAGTCGCCGGGAACAGCATTTCAATTTCATCGTTTCCGAGAATTTATATAAAAGGATGAAAGTTCGCCGCAGAATCTCGAGGAAGCAGAACCAGCTGTACTCTTCCTTCCAACACAGAGGCCGGAATAAAACTGCGTATTCATGATCAAAATGCAACCTATGTGGAAGCTACTCATCAGCGGCGCGCTTGCCGCCATGTCCACAGCACCGGGAGTCAACGGGCAGTATCCCGACCCTGGCCCGGTCTCAGGTGCTACGGGCGTCCACGACCCAGCGGTGGTCAAGACGGCAGACGGTACCTACCTCCTGGCAAACACGGGTCAGAACGTGGCGCTCAAGACATCAACCGACCGCACAGAGTGGCTCGACGCCGGTGTCGCGTTCCCGGATGGAGCGCCGTGGACGACCGAGTACACGGACGGCGACACCAGTCTCTGGGCACCCGACATCTCCTACCACAACGGACAGTACTATATGTACTACTCGGCCTCGACATTCGAATCCCAGGTGTCCGCCATCTTCTTGGCCACGAGCCCCTCGGGCGCCTCGGGGTCGTGGACTGACCAGGGCATGGTGATCGAGTCGTCGGATTCGGATGACTTCAACGCCATCGACCCCAACCTCCTCGTCGACGCCGACGGGAACTGGTGGATGCCCTTCGGCTCCTTTTGGGGCGGCATCAAGATGATCCCGCTGGACCCGAGCACCGGCAAGCGCGCCGGCACGGACATCTTCTCTCTCGCCAGCCGCCCCGACGCCGGCGGCGCCGTCGAGGCGCCCTACATCACCCGCCACGGCGACTACTACTACCTCTGGGTATCCTTCGACAGGTGCTGCCAAGGCGCCTGCAGCACATACCGCATCATGGTCGGCCGGTCTACCAGCGTGACGGGCCCGTACGTCGACCGCGACGGGACGGATATGATGTCGGGTGGCGGCACCGAGGTATTGGCGGGCCACGACGGGATCCATGGACCTGGACACCAAGCTGTCTTTACCGACGAGGATGCCGACGTACTTGTGTACCATTGGTATGCTGACGACGGGGCTTCGTACTTGGGCATCAACCTCATTCGTTACGAATCGGACTGGCCGGTTGTGTATTAAGCAGTTTTTGTTGGCGCCTAGGGTCTATAGGGATCCTGCAAATCGTGTACCTCTAGGGTACTTCCCACTTTTGGCCTAGGTAGAAAGTTCCTGATAGGTTTAGCTTTGTATCCAGGTTTGGAATTTTTTGACACTTTGACTCTCCGGGTTTGTGTAACGTCCGTAGGCTGCAGTCTCGCATTCTGTAGATGCCCCCATCTCCGTCTTACGGCGCTATTGGCAGCCTTAGAATGCAACAAAACCTACCGTAGAGCCGCATGCCGCCTTACCCTACCTTACAGGTAGTTGGGTCTCAGTCCTACAGGCTTGATAACACTGTTGGAATGGGCCTGTGTCAAACTGACGAGGACGCGTATTACCGAAGCAGTCACTAATGCCGCGTGTCGCAAATCACCCGCAATAATGAGGGACAATGGATATTAGGTTTTGCAACCTTCCAGAATAGGTATATAGAGGTTTACCTCCGCATCCACTTTTACAGGAATATATTCGAGGTCGGGTTTCCGGTGATCCAACAGGGTTGAGTCCAGTTTCCTTTTTAACAGAGCCATTATTGGTATCGATGACATCTCATCTCAGGCCATTTTGAGCCCATGATAGATACAGCTTCTATGAGAGCTTCGGATCACAAGTCAAAGCAACAGAGATCTCTCTGATACATCCTTCTAGTCTAAGACGGTCAGCAAACTACAGATCACAACGAAAATGAGGTCCGCTCTGGAATGGCTGCAGTGAATGGACAAGTACAGGTCTCGTGAAGGTACTGAAGCTTGAGGAATACGAGGACCCAAGGCGACGAAGGAGACGAATGATATCACGGAGCCGGATGAGCCAGAGCAACATATCCAAGCGCAGTGGGAGACGTACGACTGCCTGATAGTGAGATATCAGGTCACTCAGAGCGCCTACGATTCGGAAGAAGCAGCTGCACGATATGCTTGCAGAAAAACATGCAGAGATTGTCTCAATCCCTCAAGAGTCGATCACTGACAATCTAGGACTCAAAATATCATCAGCAGTATCTAAGTCAACCCAATAACACCGGTCATGAAGGGCAAAGAGATGCTACGAATCAACGACGAAAGAACAATCCAAGAATTCGAGGATAAGTGGAAGTAAGAGAAATACGTAATACATATTATACATAGCTATATGCCCTCCTCTCTTATCCTGTTCTGCTTCTGCTTGGTTTATCTAAGAGTGGAAACCCTCGCCAACACAGTATGGCACTAGATACTCAGTGCTATTATATAGGCGGATTACGCCTTGCACCAAGTGAGATTGCCATAGCTCCTGCTCGAATACGTTTCACTCAAGAACTCCTCTTTGTCCCAGCTGCCCGTGCATCCGGTGAGCAGGTTCCCAAGGACGCGGCGTGTGCTCGGTTGCGACACAATTACGTCGTACTGGCCTTCAGGTACGGTGAAGGTCAATGACTCCTCCTGCGATGATGACCAGGACTCGTCTTGCCACACTGATAGAGTTAGGGACAGGACGCCCTCAAAGAAACTGGCGCCACTGCTGACCCCGACCGACAAGGTGTTGGAAATAGAGTAACCCTGGGAGACCGAGACGACAGACCTACCGCCCTGCGCACCGACCACGGGCGACAAGGGCATGTCGGGACTCCAGGACTGTCTCATCCGTGAGAACTTGTACCTCGCTACTCTCCTCGCAGTTACGGCGCGTGCGGCGGCCGCTTGGAGTTTGGGTCATTCGCTCTGCGATTGTTGTTTTTGCGGATATTTCGACATATTCGTAGTCCTTCAGAAGGGTGGTTCCGCCATCTTCGCCGAAGAGAATAACATCATTGTAGGAGAGGCTCTGTGGGGTTGGGCTTGCCGAGATGAGTGAGGGCAGTGAGTGCAACGAATACGGCGGTGGGTGTCGACGTGAAGGACAACATGGTGGACAATATAGGATACCGTATTTCCAGGTGACAGGTGTGTAGGTCGAGGCGGTTTCTTAACGAGCGACTAAAAGCATAGAAAACCGAGTTAACTGATTTGGGATTAAGGAGTGCGATCCGCTGCTGTGGCGGAGAAATAAAGCTCAAAGGCTACGGCGGTGCAAGGAAGCAACCCGAGAATGAATAGTAGGCCGGGTAGTTTATGCTTAAGGCCTAAGTAGTATTCGGTATACCACAGCACCTCTGGAACCGCTACGAAAAGATGTGTCGTATGCGGACAAAAGTAAGGGGGCTGCCCATCGCACAATTTAACTACCATGACGCAGGGCACGAGAGCTTGGCAGATCCTAGAATATTCTTCGGGTCCCTCTGTAGAACCTGTTACCACTCATCCCCGAATTCTTGGATTGTTCTTTCGTCTTTAATTCGTAGCATCTCTTTGTCCTTCCATGACCGGTGTTACTGGATTGGCTTAGACACTGCTGATGATATTTTGAGTCTTAGATTGCCACTGACCGACTCTTGAGGGATTGAGACGACAATCTCTGTATGCTTCTCTGCAAGCTTATCGTGCTGCTGGTTCTTCCGAATCGTAGGTGCTCTGAGTGACCTGATCTCGCAATACCTCGACAAGGATAAACGCAGAGCCCCTAGAACTGTGATAGTTCCTTGATCAGGCTTCAAGAAGCCTGAAGAAATGAGGCCAAGGGAAAATGGAAGTTATCTCGTGTACGTAGTCACCCTTCCCTAGTCAGCCGGGAACTAAATAGACGGCGGGGTGCGGTTTCTGCCCCAGAGGCTTCCGCACGGGATAGACGGATAGACCCCAATGACTGGAATCGGCCCATACGGGCGAATAAACATGTTATGTGGCCACTGACTGAGGCATTTGCCACATACCCGGATCACCTATATAAGGAGGTCTACGCTTCCACCCAGTTAGATAGGAATAGAGAGACGGACGGGGTTCCGGTAATACAACAGATGTGGAATGACTGAAGCCGATGTATTCAAGAGAAACTCCGTAGTCCCCAAAGGAGGAACAGGAACTATCTAAGGGTGTGAAAGAGCGCACTCATGCCAGGTGCAAATGCAGCTGCCGCTACTGGCTACACGTGAGATCTACCGAGCCAATACGATTTTCGAACCATTCGATGTCGATACAGTTAAGTGCGAAATGGGCTTCCTCGCTCTGACACTCTTCAGAAATGTTTCGGACACAAGAACCACAAAATATAGTGTTCATTATAATTTATCCGCACAGGGTACTCTGTCAGAATTTCCGTTAAAAGAGATGCTAAATCAGGCAGCAAGGCAAAAAAGGCCAAGTCAAGTCTACATTTGTCAGGACATAATCGGCTTGTTCGAGGACCAATCATCCTTACCAGCAGACGAGTTTCAAGGGCTAGACTTTTTGCACATTCAAGCGTGCTGCCTTCGGTGGTTGGGTATCATTGAAGCATGCTGCATGACCCCCATCCTTGTGTAACCGGCGAAAGCCTGGTCCAGCACCCAGCATGTAGAAAGGGGTTATTCGGGCGGCCGCCATTTTTCTATCTGTCGAAAAATCCCCCCGTTGTTTCTTTTGATTGCGCTTCTGCCATCTGATTTAATTCGCTGTGCCTGTGTATCATCGAAATCCGCACCTTTCCGCTGCTCATGACGGACCCCAAACAATATACGGTCGGCTGGATCTCGGCCATCCCAACTGAGTCTGTCGCTGCCCAGCAGTTCTTCGACGACCGACATGACGGCCCTGAAAGCGTTGCCCCAAACGATAACAACGTGTACACCCTTGGTAGGATCGGGCGACACAATGTCGTGATGGCCATCCTGCCCAAGGGTGAGTACGGGACAACAACGGCGGCAAGTGTAGCGAGGGACATGCTGCACAGCTTTCCCAACGTTCGGATCGGGCTTATGGTCGGTATTGGTGGTGGTGCGCCGAGTCCAAAGCACGACATACGCCTCGGTGACATTGTGGTCAGCAGTTGCGACGGGGTTAATGACGGCGTGTTCCAGTACGACTATGGAAAGACTATTCAGGACCAAGAATTTCACTACAATAGGTTTCTAAACCAGCCACCACCTATCCTTCGCCCGCAGTCGGCGCGCTAGAGGTGCAGTACGAGGCTGACGGCCATCAGCTTGAGACCCAGATATCTCAGGTCTTGAAGAAGAAAACCCGACTCCGGGAGAAATATTCCCGGCCCCCGGCGACGAGTGACAGGCTATACCGGTCTGATGTTGTGCACCCTCTAGATCCATCAAGCAGCTGTAAAGATGTATGCGGCAATACTTCAGCGTCTCTAGTAAACCGACCAAAACGGGGCGAAGACGAGGACGATCCCGCAATCCACTACGGCTTGATTGCGAGCGGGAATCAACTCATGAAGAACGCGCGTATCCGGGACAAGCTGGCAGCAGAAAAGGACGTCCTCTGCTTCGAGATGGAGGCGGCCGGTCTGATGAACCACTTCCCGTGCCTTGTTGTTCGGGGAATATGCGACTATTCTGACTCTCACAAGAATAAGGAATGGCAAGGTTTTGCAGCTATGATGGCTGCAGCATATGTGAAAGACCTTCTCCGTCAAATTCCGCCTAGCAAGGTCGAGGCCGAGAGGCGGATCGGCGAAGCCCTTAGTGCTAGTTAGTATCATTGTTTATCTATCTATATGAAGTCTTCTGACTGTGCATAGTGCACGAAAACTTAGGGCATTTACATACTGCAGTCAAGAACATGCATTCCGACCAAACGTATGTCTAACTATAGAAAACTCATTTGGACCTGATTAACTTGGCCGGATAGGAATCTCCTCGTCGCTATCCAACAGCGCGTTGAGAGCATGCCATCCCGAGGCACTGAGGATCTATCGATTGCCTACAAACCTCATTTTTTGGTGCCATTCCCTCGTGACTCCGATTTTGTATATCGTCCCGACATCTGGACATGGATCACAGAAAAATACCATGGTCCTGCAAATCGTTTAGCTCTTGTGGGGATGGGCGGTTTTGGGTATGATATGCGCGCTGCTGTAAGTAATTCGGGCTAACAAAGCGACAGAAAGTCTCAGATTGCCATCCAATTCGCCCACCACATCCACACAAGCTCTCCCGAGACTAGCATCTTCTGGATTCACGGAAGCACAAGAGCAACGTTTGAAGAGTCCTACCGCGCTCTCGCAGACATTCTTAAGCTGCCTCGCCGCCATGACCCTGATGTCAACGTTATGGCGCTCGTCCGCAACTGGCTGCAAGGGACGGACGTCGCTCAGTCGTTGATGATTCTTGACAGCGCAGATAACATCGACATGCTATTCCCAAAGGGCAAATATCAAGACGATGCAAATGAACCGCTAGCATCATTTTTACCTAGGACGGGTAATGGCAAGATCCTGATCACATCTCGCAGCATCGATACTGCAGAGAAGATAACAGGCAGTGGGAGGGCCATCCTGAGCGTCCCAGCTATGGATGAGTCGCAAGCGTTGGAGCTTTTCCAAAACAAACTAGGTAAAGACATTGACGAAGCTGCCACATTGGACCTGGTCCGCGCCCTTGACTGCATCCCGCTGGCTGTGAGCCAGGCAGCAGCGTACCTCTATAAACGAAGGCCCCGGGTTACCGTCCGTTCGTATCTAGACAAGTTCCGGACGAGTGAAGGAGAGAAGCACACTCTGCTTAACAGCGATAGAGGAGACCTCCGACGATATGAAGGCGTGTCTAACTCTGTCGTGGTGACATGGCAGGTGACATTTGAGCAGATCAGGCAAGAGCGGCCCCTAGCGGCCAACCTTCTTTCGCTGATGAGCCGCTTCAACGCCCAAAACATCCCTGAGTATATGTTGCACGGTTATAGCGGCAATTCCTTAGACGACAGAGAGCGCAAGTTCGACGAGAATTTTGAGGAGGATCTAGATACACTCCGTGGCTACTTACTTGTCACCGTTACGGCGTTGCCAGGGTTATTAGAAATGCATTCCCTCGTCCAATTCTGCACGCAGATCTGGATCACAGAATTTGGCGATCCTAGACGGTGGGACACGCTCTTCATTCAGCTCACCTCCGAACATTTTCCATCCGGAAACTTTGAAACTTGGGAGCAGTGTCAAGGATTGCTACCGCATGTTGAACTGCTATTCAACAATGAGCCGTCGGGGGATAGCGACCGGGGAGCATGGAGTAAGCTGCTCATGAATGTATCAAGATATGTGCTGATGCTAGGCGAGTATGATCAAGCAGAAGGGCTTGCACGCAAAGCTATGTCAGTGAGAAAGGAGATTTTAGGGGAGGAAGATCCCTTGACGCTGACCAGCATGGCCAACCTGGCGTCGACATATATGAGCCAGGGTCGGTTGGAGGAGGCTGAGAACCTGGACGTGCAGGTGATGGAAATTCGAAAAACGAAGCTCGGGACCGATCATCCCGACACACTGACCAGCATGGCTAACCTCGCTTTTACTTGGAAGAGTATGGGTCGCCACGGATATGCTCTACACTTGATGGAGGCTTGCTCTACTCGTCGGCAACGGGTATTAGGTCTGGATCATCCACATACAATATCTTCGTTGCGAACCTTGGTTGAATGGGAAGAGAGCGAGAATCTAACGTAGAATGAGTGGCATAAAATGATTCTTCCTTCTCTATTGATTATCATCACAATGAATCAACCTTTGTGCGTGACGTACTGGTTAAGAGCAAGGTAAGACCGCCATGACAAATGAGTGCCTTCCGAGGTGGGTTCCGGATTCAGCAAATATATACCCGGCTGAAGATGAACGTACTAGCAATGTATCGCGTATGTAGTCGTATGCACTGTTCCTAGCCGGTCCGTGCGTCTGAAACATTCTCGAAGAGTATGACGAAGAGGAAGCCGATTTCGCACTTGGCTGTATCTTGTGTTGGAATGGGTTTGAATCAAGGTCTAGTGAGGAGATGCGTTACCAGAGCAGCCGCTGAACCGTCTGTCTCAAACCCGAATAAATAGTATGAGACCACGGACATTGGGATTCCAACGACCCAACATAGCTATATAAAGAGGCCGCGCTCCAACACCTCTCGAGATAGGAATAGATAGAAGGTGGGCGTTCCGGCGATTCCAGCAGGTTGGAAAAACCGGCTGAGTGGGTGTGGAAGCGCGGGCCTCCCTATATAACTACTCTGGGTATGTGGCAAATGCATCTGTCTGTTTGGCCACATAGTTCCCTATAGAGGTCGTGCGACAGACCGTCTCAAGTACAGTGTCACTAGGGCATACCCAATCACCATAGTCCCATTCTAACAACTTATTTCTACTAATACCGGAGCCCGCGGGGTTATAAAGTGTGGATACTCTAATTAACCTTATAAATATTAAAGTTATTAAGAGGTCGCGAATAGCCTGAAAGTGGACCAGAGGTTGCTCGAGCCCTCCCGGTTCTTATATACCTACCTACCTTGGGGGAACAGACACCCCAAGGGTTTCTGCACGATGTGAGTCACTCAACCCTCGATCGTATAGGAACACAATACACTGGGAAGCAAAGGCCGCCCCAAAAATGATGCATCTCGGACTTTCCGTCACCTGCGCTCTGGCGTTGGTGGCCGGTGTCGTGGCCGTCCCATCGCAACAGCTGGACGCTCGCCAGCAGCCGTTCACGTCGACAGCCATCACGGACCATACCGAGCCATGGGCAATCGCCTTCCTACCCGACGACCGCATCCTCGTCACCGAGAAACGAGGCAACCTGATTCTCGTCGACCCGGCCACCAAGGCCAAGGGCACCATCACCGGTGTGCCCGCCGTCGCCTACGGCGGTCAGGGCGGTCTCCACGACGTCGCCTTGCACCCTGAATACGACCAGAACAGCATTGTGTATATCAGCTACGCGGAGAGCGGAACTGGCGGCGCAGGCGGCGCAGTCGCGCGGGCCACGCTGACGCTGGACGCCAACGGCGGCGGTGCCCTGTCCGACCTCGAGGTCATCTGGCGCCACTCGCAGAAGGCCGGGGGAGGACTGCAGTTCGCCTGTCGCCTGCTCTTCGGCCCCGACGGCGCGCTGTGGATCTCGTCAGGCGAGATCAACCAGATGACCCCGGCCCAGGACATGACCGGAAACCTCGGCAAGATGATTAAACTGTACGACAACGGCACCGCCTTCGCGGACAACCCGTTCGCCAGCCAAGGCGAAGTGCAGGCGCAGATCTGGTCGCTGGGCCACCGCAACCCGCTGGGCATCGACTGGGACGCCGAGGGACGTCTCTGGGAGGTCGAGATGGGGCCCATGGGCGGCGACGAGCTCAACCTGATCCAGCCGGGCGCCAACTACGGCTGGCCGCTCGTGTCCCAGGGCAGCCACTACGACGGCCGGACTATCCCCGCGCACAACACCCGCCCCGAATTCGAGCCGCCCAAGACTTTCTGGGTCCCCGTCATCTCCCCGGCCGGATTGATCATCTACAAGGGCGACCTGTTTTCCGACTGGAAGGGCAATGCCATCATCACCGGTCTCACCTCGCAGGCAATTGTGCGCGTGACCATCACTGGTGACACGGCGACGGAGGCTCAGCGCTTCCCAATGGGTAGGCGCATGCGCGGTATCCGAGAGGCCAAGGACGGCGCTATCTGGGTGATTGAGGATGGCCCTGGCGGCCGGCTCTTGAAGCTTACCCCGAACTAAACTTGCGTCAGTGAGAGGGCTTGGGAGGTTTGGGACCGTATGTACATAAGGTAGATTTTATTGTCGTTTTTACAGAAACATGTCGGCAGAATGGCTCTCATTTCCGGCATGGCACCCTCACCCACTTCCATACCGGTACAAATTGCAAATATGGACCTTCTTCCATACCTCCTAGTGAATCCATGCATTTACTGGAGTACCACGATCATGTAAGGCTGTAGAGTGTGACTCACACCTGCGCCAAGATACCTACAGTCATTCACAGCAATTTTAGTATGGCCGTAGAAAGTAACTACCGCTCCACTGCTGGCCGAAAGGAGCGCATGCCGCTTCTGGGAATTTGTAGCGAATTAGCACCATGTGAAAGGATAACCTGGCCTTGATATCTCTCCTCACTCCCCGCCCCCACCGGTTTTACAGAAATATTAGCATGGCCTGAGAAGGCAAGTACTGCCTTGCAGCGAAGGTAAGGTAGTGCAGTGGTGTTGACCTCTCAGGATGTGTTAAAAATGCTGTAAAGCGACCATTAGTGAGGCCGTTGCCTGCGGCCGTCCGACCTCACCAACAGATCGGTGCTATACATCGAGCTTGCCCTGGGTCCTCATTCTTCATAGTGGAGTGGAAACCTAGGGTTTTCAGCTTTCTCGCCGTTAGTAGACGTTACTTGAGGAAGGAGATTCGAGATATGGCGACAAATTGGGTTCTCTCGATATATATCTCCTCTTAGCTCTATTATATACATTCCTTTAGTTAGGTATTAATCTATGTGCTCGGACATATTACTTCTTTTCTCCTCTGGTGAAGGCCATTGGCTCGATGATGTGGCTAGTCTGATTTTTCAAAATACAATATTTAACCTCATTTCATGCCTTCAATTTTTCCTCTCTTATCCCTTAGCATAACCTATCCTGATGCCGTTTTCCGCTCAGATCCTCAGTTTGAAAGGTTTTTTTCCTTCTCTATCTTTCTCTAAAGTTAGAAGTATGTGGTCTATTACCGTACCTAGTTCCGCGAAGCTCGATATATGGAGGCGCTCTCCTGAACAAGTCAAGTGTTACTTCGTACCAGGCTTTGATGGTTCCTGGACATTGCTACGCCTGGCTTTGGCTAACATACAGTCCCTCCCTTTGTCTCTATCTCCCGAAGGGACTGACATCTGCTGCCCAGTCTGAGTAACGCAGAGGGGAAAGCAATTACGGGGGAGAAGGAGAAAAGACGGTAACATCCCGTAGCCTGTAAATATATCATTCTTTTCCTTTCTCTTTAATTCCACGATACGCAGCTAGAGTAATTCGTTCGATAGGTCCCATCTAAAAGGTGTAAAGGGCAGCGGTTGACGTAGATGCATGATGTCCCGTGTCTTATTCTCGCGAAGACCACATCTGATCAGCTAGAATTAGAATCTCAAGTGTGTGGTCAATAGATTGTCTCATGGTAGGAATTGGAGGCCGGGGTTTAATAGCAGATGGTCATACGACCACTCAAGAATAGCCTTGGCGAGGCCTAGATCCAGTTTATCCATGTGACGCATAAACCAGGCGCAAAGGAAAGGACCGAAATGAAAGACTGACTCTATCGATAGGACAGACGTGTCCGGATTGCCCTCCGGCAGTTCCCAGTCACGTCCGCTTCAGGCGGCATATTAGTCTCTGTGAGCTCTGCTAGAAGAATTGATCAATCCCTCTCAAAAGCTCAAGGGGTCTCGGGCAGGTTCCCTTAGTACTTCAGTGCCGTATGGCAATGTTTTCCCGCTGTTGGGCGAGAAGCTAAGCGACACCAGATTATCCGAGCGACTGGGTATTTAGACGCAAAGAGATCCTCACAAATACCGTTCCAAAACCCCATTATTCCGCGTCCCTATGCTTCCACAGGGTCAGTAGGTCCTTCGCAACGCAGGGGTCCCTAGTGTGTATTAGCCAGTCTCGAACCAGACATGACCCCACCCAATCGGGCTCTTATCCTTATTGCGCAATCAAGAGCACGCCGCCTAATGGGTAGGGTTGATAAGCGGCAACTATGATCCCGTTGAAGGTGTATGGAAGAGGAGCAGGACCTCGTGGGAGCGGTGCAGGGTTAGAAGGAGCTCCGCGGCCAGTACCCCGGGGCAGCATGCGGTGGCAGGTCAAGGGAGAATGACATTGTGCCTCATGCTATACTATATAACGAGCCGAAAAAACCCGGCCCCAAATTGCGAATCCCACCTTGGGCAACCAATGTGTTTTTTGCTCCGCCGCCTCGACCATTCACGCGAGTGCAAGGTGAGCGGGGTGAGTAAGGGTGAGCAGGGGTGAGCCAAACATCCACACATACTGAGTAATTGGTGGGTGACAAGAACGCCCGGTGCAAGGTACTCCGTGCAAATCCCCAAATCCGCACCCAGACATAAATTAATACCTGGTCCCACGAATCTGGAAAGCTGTTGGATTGCCCGACCCTTTATATAACTACACCAGAGAACTGACAGACCCACATGTCCCAATCCGCACAGTATGTTTATTGGTCCTTGATCGGACTCTCAATACAAACTATCTATAATCGTTATTGACAATTTTCCGAAGTCATCCCTAATTTCTTCTGCATCATTGCGCGCGTGACCTCGACTGCCTGGGAGGTAATGCAAGACCGAGTTATTCGGAAGCCATACCGGCGGGTACTCAGCTTTGGCAATTTCCTAACGAAAAAAGACGACTGGAAGAAAACTGTTTCCGTCACCGCGTCAACGTTGGCTTTTATACTTCTTCTGCTAATCTTGGAACGGAGAGTTCATACTTGTTCCACCAATGTTCTGACTGATTCTCCTCGCCCTACGTCGTCCACCTCTCTGGAACCCTACTGCTCTCCCTTTATATACTACTACCTACGCAGGTATATCGTATTTCTGTGGGCAATGTATTCATTTTCGTTAGAGGGATTGTGGTGGACGGCGAAGGGCTGGCTTCCGGAGGTTTTTTTTGGGGGGGGGCAGAGCCTGTGCTTCACGTGGAAAGGGTCTACTGTAATTACATACCGGGGGCGGGGGAAGGGACGGCCAATTGGTGAGGGGTCCTCGAACCAGATCATTACATGTCAAACCCTGTGACTGGCACTACTGGTGTGAAATGTTTATTCATCCCTTCCGCCTGTAATAGTCGCATGAATTGTATCGCGTGTGCCAGGCTTGCCGCCGCATTTCCTCTATCTCTTGCCTCCTTTACTCCGCTAACTTGTGAAGCTCTCGTTGAACAGGACAGCTTATTATCAGACTGAAAAAGGAACGGCGAGCCCCACCCAGCCCAGGGTCTGCCAGCAGCAAACCAGAGCATATCGCCAGGAACGTGCTCCCGGGGCGGTTAGTATCTTCGACTGGATGAGCAGCAACTTGTTTAGTGCTGGGCAGTCTATTGCATACATAGTTACCCCATTGGCTCTCTCCGCAGGATGGCGGGGTAGCGACCCATGCTATCCGGCTTGTTGATGTCAAGTTTAGTGTGTTCAGCGGGTTTCGCACTCAGAAGTAGCTGGACGTGCCCAGCGACCCTTGGTCCGTGGAGAGGCGTCACGGATCACGCGAGCACGCATATAACAGCAGTGTGGAGTCGTCGTCGCCGTTGATACCAACACGTTGCTCCTCCTTTAAAAGCTCCTTGACGAGTATCTTGTTGTCGTTCTTAACAGCCTCACACAATCGCGTTTCGCGGGGCCTATCCAATACGTCCTCGTCCATTCTCGCCTTCATTTCCCGAAGGCAGGTCTCTAGCCTTCCCAGCCCAGAAGTTTATGTCATTGGTCGGCCCAGCCCCTGCTTGTCGCTTAGCCATAGGCCAAGAAGGGTGAAGGGTCATTCGAGGGGCGTATACAGTCGATCGAAATTGACAGCTGCCTTTGCGTAAAAATAAATAATTATCGTGTTATAGGAAAGGAAACCAACCACATACCAATCATGCTGTGACTCTGGACAAGTTGAAAACGTAAACTGCATTCTAGCAAGAGACAAGAAGACGTTTAGCTTCGTTACACGCGAACTCGTTGTAGGTTAAAGAGTAGCATATTTCGCAGACGATGCCTTAGCAGTAAAGGGGTACGGGTGGCACCGTAGTCCCAGATAATAAAGCCTTTGTTACAGGATCGATAGCGATAGTGATACCGCCTGCTGGTCGTAGGTTACCGCCCCGGAGAGGTCGCTGTTCAGTTCGCCCACTCTAGCGAGTGTGTCTTGTCCCAGAGTTCAGCCTTCAACCCCCCCGGGGCCCCTCTCCATACAATTGGTCGATCATTTCTTTGGTAGCCAGAGTAGATCCTTTACTCCTAGAAGGACAAGGTCTAAGAATCAGCCCTGCGTTATGCCTCGTGAAGCCCCGACATAGAAGGTATATCTCCTTTGTTTCCTATCCTTTACACTTCTTCTACCCGGCCTTTTGATCGTTCTATCGCCTAGCTCAGGATCTGGCATTCAACCTTTGGTAGGCGGGGGAAGGACAATGGCCAGAGAAGACATCGTGGTCTTGGACGTTAGATTATGGAAAGCCTACAGAGCAGGGGGCCTCGTTGACCTAACCTCCCGGCCGTGGTTGCCCTTCACAGCCTCCTTTTATCTACGGAGAAGTGAAACGAGGTTGGTGTCCTTTCTACTTACAAGACATCATGCTAACCAATGTGAAGGCATCACGTAGACCGTGATCAGCTGGAACACAGTACACGGGGCGCAGCGTCTTGGCAGGGGACTACTTCTGGTTGGTTATGGTCATGCCTTTCACACTCTAAAGACCATTGGCCTCTTGTTCCCGGAAATCCTCCGAGGTCGGCTAAGGCTCCAAGTATTTAAGCTCCTCTGCCTGCTCTCACTTCCTGAATTTCTCTTCTTCCCTTCTTCTCACTCTGGCTGTGCTGATAATTCGGAGGCTATTGTTTTGACTGGCGAAGGCTCGGTCCCAACCGAAACACTTCGGCCCTCTAAGGCAGTCTCGGAAGCAGCATCCTAGCCAGATATCATGGTGCCACCTGCTCGTGCCGAGACCTTCCTGTGGACGATACACCTAGCGAAGAAATTCCTGCGAAGGACATCTCTAGCGAAGGCCCTCCTGCCAAACGCTAAAAGCTAGCTCACGATCTCCTGGTATACAGCGAAAAACCACGGTACCTTGCGTACCTTACGCCAAACCTGGAGAAGCCAGTCCGCGACCTCGTCTTAGTAAACGGCAAAAACCCGCGCACCTTGCGCTAAACCCCAAGAACCCGACGAGCACAACTACCGAATTGGCAAGATTACTTGTGACAATCGCCAGTACTAGTAGAGTCGAGGGAAAGGTGTCTGGGAAGGCGACGGCGATTTGCTCCAGAGATCCGATGTACCTCTCAAGGCGGTAACAATGGTCGAAGTCTCCCCAGATAGTGCAACTTACGAGCGGGTAGTTCTATCCCGTGAATAGCTATTTTGTGGTATAGACGAGGTCTCCGAATGTCGTTACTCTTTGAAAGGAGATACTATCCGAAATTTGATCAGGAATCCAGAGGAGGCCCAGAGGGTAAGAGCATAGATTGAAGAGGCCTCATGTCTGTCAACTTTCCTATCTTACCGTCCCTGCTTGTGCCGGGAGTCCTCATGATTGTCCCGGTCAGGCTCACGCGGTGTTTTAGTAGGCTTGTGTCAATGGCCAGGGTATTTGCAATGGTAGCTTTTGGATGCGAGAAGGATGCAAGTCGGTCACTAGAGGGATAACTCGCAGGTTCCTTCGAAATTCGTGGCGGCCTCGTTAGATTCTCACGTCAAGGGAAGGTGAGGGGAAGGAGAAAGGAGGGTAGGGGAAAGGGAGGGGAGGGGCGGGGGACGGAAGAGACAGGAGATGGAGGGAGGAAGGAAGGGGGGTGTAGGCGCTCTGCCGTCCAGTTGGGAACAGCACGTACATAAACCCGTCTTCCCCCAAAAATGTTCGATCCCTTCTTTTCATCTTTCTATCCCATATTCGCCTCCGCTCTCTTTTTCGCGGGGATCGTTAGACAGCACAATGCCTCCGAAGGCTATTAGACCCGTCAAGAAGCAGGCGCCCACGCCCCAGCGACTCTTCAAATACGATGATATCCTGACAGATGCCCTCATCGACCACGTATGTCATTGCTCCGCCGGCTATATTTCTAACATCTCCCCTGTTAGACCTTCTACTTTTGCGCTCTGCTGTCACAACGACTGCAGCAGAATGGCGACAGAACCCCTCAGCACGGCCCCTAGCTCTGCTATGGAGGTGGCACCGGATTCGAGGGGTATTGTTCGTATGATAGAATGTGATTTCGCCGACGAACGTGAGTTAGGAAATCCACACGAGTACCGGGAGCTTGAAGACCTGGAATCGGGTCGAATATGCTATGGATAGAGTTAACGAGCTGGTACTTGTGAAAAGGGGAGCCGTGGTTAATCCCTCTAGAGAATGTCGTGAAGGGAGTGTGCCCTCAGCTGAATTTCCATCTCGATGTGGTTATTAGGATTCGTTTGATTTTAACAGCGTGGATGAAAAAAGAACAATTGTACCGATGAAGGCCCAGATCAAATCCTTGCGGCAGAGTGTATATATTTCAGGCTTATTTCGATGTCTCAAAAATACATCTTGTACCCCATTAAGCCTCGTCAGATTCATCTTTCTCCATAAACTCTTCTATTTCTCTCCGCAGTGTGTCGGCGTCTTCCTTCCGGCCTCCACTTCGAACGTATCCTTCCAGAACATCATGAATTCAGGGACCCAAGAATGTAGGTCCCTCTCATAATCATGTTTATCGCGTCTTGCATGGCTTGCTCCGCTGCTAGAATCTTCCCTTGGTTATACTGACTGCGAGAAATGATTGCCATGGATTCTATCCTCTTGACAATTCTAAAGCATATATTTCATGTCCTTGAAGCAGCGAAAGAACTTCCAGGGTCATCTCCTCTGCTTCGTCAGGGCGTCTCTCATGCACCGAGACGCTGCGTCGCACGCACCTCGCGCTTGACTCCCGCTCGATCATATATTTCCCGCCTCATCCGGACTATTTCCACCCTGCAATAGAAACATGAAGTGGACCAAGCGGACGATATTGTAGAGTCGTCAGATTTGTAGTCCTAGGTCCGATCGAGCTCCGGGAGGTCAACCGCACCAAGGTCTTCCTTGGTTCGGCCGTAGCCGAAGTACCCGGACATCTCCGTTCTGCCTCTGCCGTTAGGCAGGAAGCGTGGGATAAGCTGGAACGTCTGCACGAGATGCACGACGATCCCCGCAAAGGAGCGCGCCGGCCACTCACGATCGTCTCATTACACATCGTTCGAACATCGAATAATCCTCGGAGCAGGCGCCAAAATCTAAGAGACATCAACCGGGAAGCCCCGTCCCGCGGCTGATCTCGAACACGAATCCACGATAATCGATGGCGATATGCCAGGGAAGCACACCCATATAATGAAGTTCGTACACAGCGGCTGGTGGCTGAGCACCACCCTGTTTTACTTTGGTTCGCATGGCTTCCCAGTCCATCCATCCATCCTTCCTGAACAAGGGTCTCTGCATGACCTCATTTCACGCGGGTCCCTGCAGCAGGGGACTCTCCAGAAGTCGCAGCTAGCCGCTTGGAAGGAACCTCGAGTATGCAGCTCCGACGGAGTTAGTTCGTATTAGGGCCGATGCCCTCGTATCTAATCGTAGCAGTGATAGTATCTCATCCGTTTAGCTAACGCGGAAATACCGCCCTGGCGGGATTTCGAGGGGATCTCGTGCTGGGCTAAAAATAGGCGTTGGCGGCGCCGAGCCGATTGGCGTTTGTCCAGCGGCAACCCTGGGGGGATCCTGAGTTCCACATTTCCCCAGTCCGTATGATAGTTAACAGGTCTGGTCCATTAACCACCCCCGGCACGCTTACCTTAAGTCACGCTTGGTTTCCATAACCCCTCCGCCACGGTAAGCCCCGAAACATTCCTGCGGTTAAGAGTTGAATCGCGAGCCCCGTCCGTCGCTGGACAGGCCCCGCGCCCTTCCACGATCAAATTCGCAAATGACCCCCCCTTCCCGTATCCTGCATTGGGAACCTTTCTACGCTCGGACGGAAGAAGACAGCCCGACCGGAGTCTGATGGTTTCTCCAGTGTCCTGGGCTACTGGGTAGTCCGCCCCGGGCTATGTCCGAGGCACGGCTACTAAAACCGGTGATGGGTGGCCCTGTCTTAATGCGGGATAAGAATGATACAATACTTGATGCCGTCCCGCATCTCCTTTCTCAGGACGGTTGGCAAACTCAGATCTTCTAAATATCACTGTAGGTGCACTGGAGGCCAGACATGAGCCCCAACCGCCGGTAACTCGAGCTTTCTTGGCAATATACTGCTCCTCAGCCATATACTATAAGTAATTATACCGTGGTACTGAGCGGAATCTCGCCTATTGCAAAACGACCAGCTCCTTCACTCCCAAGCACATATCATGATAGAGCCGGTTGGAATAGATCTACCAAGGTTGCTCACCTAGCATGCACAGCATGACTGGATATAGGCTTCCTAATCCTGTATTCCCGCCTTATCCGGTAAACGTATACCCCTCCTCTTGAGAAGATCGACCATAGACTCCAGTCCTTCATCTATGGCTTTTTCGAGGGCCTCCGTCCAACGCCAGGGATTGTCCGCACCCGCGCCCAAGTCTAGCAACAGCTCTACTAGGGCTGTGTGTTCCAACTCGACAGCGCGCAAAACCGTCAGCGCGTCCCGCTCGACAATTTTGGCGCCGTGGTCGAGGAGCTTCCGAAGCATGCGCATACTCCCGGTTCGGGCGGCGGCCGTCAGGGTGGTCCCGTACGGCGAGATGCCGTACTTATTAGGATCCGCATCGCGCTCTAGGAGCAGGTCCGCTACGTCTTCATGAAACGCCCAAACGGCACGAAATAGCGCCGACCCGCCGTACCCCTCCACTCCGTGAACGTTTGCCCCGGCGTCAAGAAGTTGGCGTACCATTTCCAGGTTCCCTGATTCCACATGAGATATGAGGCTGTACCCAAGCGGATTATTCTCATGTACAAGACCGTCGAGATCCTTTGAGAGGAAGCCCATGATATACTGGCGCACTTCCCAGGAGCTAGTCAGACTTGCGGCGCTGTAGAGGTACCTCCCCAGCTGGGACCTCACTGCCACCTCACCATGGCGAATGTTGACGAAATCCGTAGCCTTCTCTGGAAACGAGGCCGCTGCGCGGGATGGGGGGTAAACCGCCAGACGCACCATGTCCATGTCTCCCCTCTGGGCAGCGCCAAAAAGGGAACCCCTTCCGACCTTTCCCCTCCAATGTTCATGGTAGGGCCCAGTCCTCTCGAACTCTGGGAGCTGCTCCTGAAATAGCTCCAGAAGGTCCGCGTGGCCTGCCCATGCGGCGAGGTGCATTGCAGAAGGAAACAAATCATCGCGGGCTGTGGGACAGTGTCCTTCCGCCAGGAGCTCCTTTACTAGGCTCACATGGTGAAGGTACGTGGCAGCGCTGAGCAGGCTGAGGCCCGGGCAGTGCTTTATCGGTAACCTTGTGTCCCTACCCGTGTCCCACTGGTCCCTGAGTCCCGGCTGTCCGGCCCCTCTCTCTAACGCAAGCCAGCACACTGTGTCGATCGTGGCGTCCAGGTCCGCGCCTGTGCGGGCGCTTAGGGTCTCTGCGACTTGGCGGACCGCGACGAAACGGCCAATGGAAGGATCAATCTCCCAGTGAACCCTGTACACAAGGTAGGCATGCCAGAGTTTGTCACCGCCATAGTACCTCTTATTACACCATGGCGCAAAGGTATAAAATCCCGAGCCAAATGTATCGAGAAGTTTAGTCTCGAAGAGGGCAGGTATGAGATTCTCATAGAACGGTCCTACGCACTATTAGTCACGGCTATAATAGGAAATATCCGAAAGGGCCACTTACGACACACGAGCTTTAGTCTTAAGGCTCTTTTCACGCCGCGTGAGACAATGCAGTAAAATAAGATCCGATGAAAAATCTCCGGAGGAAAGCTGAGGATGTGCATTTTCTTGACTAGTGTTTACACAAGGCTAGTTGTGGTTTAGCGCTGTGTACTATGACAGCTAAGAACAGAAGCAGGGGTGAGTAGTCCCTTGTGATGAACGGCTGTTTGAGATGATGAATTCTGGTGGAAAGATGACACTGCACTAAAAAAATAGTGGGATGTCTGGACGTTGAGATGTCATCGTTGTTATTTCTGTCAGGTTCAGAGTAGGTTTCTAGAGGCGGGAAGTCTTACCTACTAATAATCCATCTATTTTAAACGCGGCCAAGGTTAGTAAGAGAGGAGGCCAAGTGGGGCTGAGATGTCTCATCCTAATGCAGGGATCTCAACGCAAAAAAAACCAATTGGTCGCATGGATTTGGGGGCCAACGCTGGTACTCGGGTGCCTCCGGAGCCGCCAACCTACCTGTTGGGTGGCTAGACGGCAGCTCGGATTGGTCCCGGCCCCACCCTGTTGGCCGAGAACGGGTCGGCCCCGCGTAAGATTCCTCGACCTCTGTGCTGAACACCTCGGATAACCGTCCCGCGAAATCCTCCTGCTCGACGTGCTCAGCGCGCCGACTTCCGGTTGCGGTACACGTCGTACTCGGTAGTGACGGTCGTGGGCGTCTTGGGCACCATGTGCATGAGGAACCAGTAGGGAGTGGAGAGGTACAGCGAGATGATTTGGTAATCGAAGCTGAAGGCGCCGTTACCGGAAAACTGGACGTCCTCGGGCTTGATGTCGTCCCTGTGTTGGGGGGAGGGGGGGGGGGTTCCATGCGGCCCTTGCCGGGGCCCTTTGTCTTGACGGTATAGCGGCGTAGCGGTCCGCGTTGGTGATCTTGGTGATCCCGGAGTGAGAGGCCTGGCAGTGGTAACACTAGAAGGGTTGGCGTTAGTACGTCCTCTGGTCTGTTGACGTCGCGGCGTGTGGCCTGCGGGCGTTTTGCTCCTCGTTGTAGTTCTCGCCAACCAGCTTCCAGTTGTAGCGACCATCCGTGGTCCAGATGCGCCCGTAATCGTAATCGTCGAGGTTGAAGTCCTTGAAGCGCTCCTGCTCATCTGTCCCTCCGTTGAGCTCCTCCCAAGGAATGGGGTTCTCAGAGGCATCAGAGTTGACCCAGATGAGACCTAGCTTGTCGATGTGAGTGTGAATGGAGAAGAGACTGTAGTCCTCCTTGCGGAAGTCGTCAACTCCCTCGAGCTTGGGGGCCTTGGCCAGCTTTGCAGAAAGGCCATAGGACCAGCCTACAGGTACGGGAGGTCGTCAGTGAGAGGCCATATGGAATCACGGTCCGGAAAATCATCGTTGGGAACATACCGTGGTAGCAGCAGCTGAGGATGAGATTCTTGCCCTCGCGGCCGTCTACCTCTTCATATACGGCGCATGACGGGAACTCTCGCCGTTTGGGACTTAGGTAATCTCCTGTTCCTCTACAGGAAGGAAGGGGTCAACACTATCCGACCAAGCCACGCCACTTGGAGAGGGTTGCTTCCCGTCCCTTGGCCCGATGCAGCTGAACGAATAGAGATGTTCTACTACAGGGGGCTGTTTGAAGCCCGAGTTCCACTAATTCCGCTCACACACTATCCCTATACCGGAAGCTCTGCGGAACCGCGGCGCGAGATGGCGAATCTGAAAAGCAAGCGCCAAGAGGGCCAGGGTTTTCACGGCACGGCAAGATTAACTACTAGGATCCCATTCCCTAAGACGCCCCAAAGGATCCGAGCTGCAGGAACGCAAATTCGTTACCTCTTAGCACCGGTTTACCAGTACACAGAGAAACCCCCTACAGTGTAATGCTTCGATATGTCGCGCGCACAACGTTAACACCGCGCAGGACTATATTGCAACCAAGGGGGTGAAGAACGAGGTATCCAAATCCAATGTAACGTCCGTCAACCCCAAACCGGACACCCCAAAATACTGCTACCAAAAATCAGACCCTCATCTCAACCCGAATTTTCAACCATTTTTGATGCTACGATAATACAATCTTCCGGCTCGCTAGATAATTCAGAGTCGCTAGATTCAACCGTATTATCTGTTTTATCGCCCGACTCGATTTGGGCCTTGTGGATAGCCTCAATGTCTGCGAACTTTGAATTCGGGCTGATCTGGACCTTCTTCCTTTTCCTTGGCCTCGTAGCCTCAACCTGCTCTTCAAGGGATTAGACCTTACGTTGTAGGCTAGCCAATTAGTAGTCCTTTTTGTCAAAGCCTTTTTGAACCTTCTGGAATAGTAGCTGTTATGTGCTGGTAGGTCGATCTAGTTGGCTATATAAGGCTAGCTGGTCCTGAAGATCCACGACCTTCCTTAGGGTTGACCAAGTGACTTCAGATGCAGCTATATCCTACTGCTGGATAGGTCTAGACCTAAGGGCTCTATCTGGTGTAGATTTGACCTGGCTTCTGGCCTTAGTGGAATTCTCAAGCAGTAGTGGACTGAGCAGAGGCCGGGCTATGGATACTGGCCACAGACCTGTTGATTTCCAGCCAGCCTGTATATTCTGGGCTGTAAGAGCTGACTGGCGTGCCCTCCGATAACAGTTAAGGAAGTTCCTTTTGCCTACTACTGTAGAATCGTTTGATTGTTCTAGGTATCTGAGCTCCTTTCTGTAGGCAGCCTTTAACAGCCCGAAAACTGATTGGTCTAAGGGCTGGAGGACATAGGATGCATAGGGAGGCAGGTAAAGTAGGTGTATGTTATGTGTATAACAAAGATACATGAATTCAGTAGATTCATAGCTCTTATGACTGTCTAGGATAAGAAGCCGAGCTGTTGTTAGGTCTGTAGGTTGTATTATAGGGATGAAGACTTCCTTGAGCCAATAGACAGCTGTTTTGTTGTCTGTCTATCCATTCTCTGTTGAATAGAACTTCTAATCTATATAGGGCCAAAGATCTAAGGGAAACCACTGCTGTTGAACTGAATTTCCCTTATAGATAACTAAAGGCGGAACTGTTAAGCTAGTAGCACTGACACACTCGATCAAAGTAGTCTAAGTCCGAGAGCCAGGCTGTTTTTTCTGTAGATTCCGGGCTTCTGTAGCTCCAATGACTAGGCCATTAGACCCTTGGCCTTCTAGAATCCTAGTCTTATCCATATTATACCGATTAGCTGGATAGATGGCCTTGATGTTTGGGATAGATAGATGTTAAAACCAGGCCCTGATTTTGTTAGTTGTTGCTCTGTTAATACGCTGGGAATTAATAGCTCTGGCTTTTTGGACCTTGATAGAAGGATTCCGACGTAGGAAGGCTTAGAGCCAGTTTTTTCCAAGGGCCTGGGGTCCCCCTTGTAGGCGTAGGATTCGCTCAGCAAATTCCTTGACCTGTTGATAGGTTAGTGGGAGCCCTAGAGTAGCCTGGACTTATATCCATTCTACTAGGTGGTTTTCCTAGGTCGGTAATAGCTTTTGCTAACTAGACAAGACTATAGCCCTTGACTGGGTGCCTCGTAGGCGGTCGCAAAGGGTAGACCTTGGAACCCCCCATTCGATCGAGGCTTTGCGTAAAGATTAGCCATTTGCGATAGATTCTAAAGCCTGATTAATCTCGTATTCGGTATAATTAGGTATTGTTGAATAAAGTAGTAGTATCTAAAGTCTAGTAAAAATTGAGGAAGAATTGGCTGAGATATCGTAGGTTGAAGAGGGTAGGTTGAAGTGGCGGTGAGGCATTTTGGGGTGTCCGGTTTGGGGGGGTGT